>PVIR01042974.1:0-11990 GCA_004026965.1 Petromus typicus | reverse complement strand
GAAATGACTGTTTCCTTGTTTTCGTTTATATGACACAAAAGCAATTAACAAATTGCATTTTTTCTACTGAAAACCCCCAATATATAGAAAGTAACTATCACCCTTTTTTCCAGCTTCCTGGTTGTTCTCATGTGAGTCACCTCTCAGGGCTCATCCCTGGGTTACAATATCACATGACTTTCATCTCTGTGTATCCCATGATGTAGGAAGGTCACCATTTCTTGTCTATTACTCAGTTTGCTGTCACTCAAGCCCAGCTTCTGATGGGTGAGGGTCCCCAGTGCGCAAATGCATATTTCAGTTAGAGGCCTTGCTGGCATGGAAAAGGAAATAAATTCCTCATTTAGAGAGTGAGAAAAGAGGAAACTCTGATTCATGCGTGTCTTCCGGGTGCTCATCAGGCCAATAAGATTCCTAGGACCTTCTGAGCCATGTTTGTCCTCACACCAGAGGCACCTTGAGGACGTTAGAGGGATTCCAGGACTGGTGGGTCACCTAGAATGAACTGGTGTACATCTTCAGAATTGTCCTCCAGGCTGACACGGGTAATTTAAACAATAATTCTTAAGCCACCTGCTGAATATCCCAACATGTCATCTTTATGCCCTATTGGCATTCTTTTAAAATATTTTCTTCTGTTTTGAGATAAAAAATCTAGCAGTTTTTGTGGTATCAGTCTAAATTTTTCAGAGACATTTACTTAATAAGGGAATATAAAAGACAAATTCCTCATATCAAATTTACTTAGAGAAAAATTGCATCCAGAGTTTTTAAATCAAAGTCTTACATGATTAGGGTCTAAAATAAGGCACAAAAAATATTTAAGAAAAGAACAAATTGGCTTCAGGATATCCCTTTGGCCCGGGGAGAGTCAATGTGGACTCTGCGTCTTCCGAGTCATCTTTTCCCAGTGATGTGGGCACCATTGGCCCTTTGATGTCCTTGTTGGCTCTCTGCAAAGCAGTCTATCCTCTGCTAGCCATCTTTTGTCCTTGACATCTGTATGGTTTCTGTGACTTCATCGTCTATCGGAAATGCATGAGTCAGATGGCTCCTTCTACAATACAAACTGTTTTAGCTCAGGGAACATACCCTGTTCCTCTTTGCCTGTCAGAGCATGAAACAGAATGAGTTTCTGATGGCAGAGATATCTGCTTAATGAATGAAGATTTTGTGGAGTCCTTCTAGGGACACACACTGACCTTTGAGAACAGGTATCATTTACAGACAAGGAGAGAAAGGGGATTCCAAATGAACAGCACACAGCTGGGACCGGATGTATCTCTGGCCTGCAATGATGAAAACGGTGTGCTGGAAGGACTCTTAGGAGAAGCAATGAAAGACAAGTGGAAATTCATAGAGCTGAGGAGATATCACCGGTGTGCTGGAATCCTGGGAGAAACAGGAGGGAACTATGAAAAGCCAAGAAGGGGCTATTTATATGCAGTGGACAGCTTATTTTATTTTATTTTTTTTAATTATCTTTATTGGTACATTAAATAAACACATCATGATTGCACTCCATAATGGGGATTTGTACCAGTATAAGACACGACTTAATTCTCATTTTTTCCCATAGCCCCACCCACCCTACCACCCCCCATATATATAAAATTTGTTTCCTTACTTTTTTGTTACAATCTCAACATTGTCCCCTTTCATTTTATTTTACATTGACAGCTTATTTTATTTTTTGATCTGCCTCTAAAGTGCAAAAACTCTCTGAGATTTCTGGAGACTTGGTGGTTTAAAATGGGTCAGGGTTAAATATATTCTCAGCACCAGGTGACAGCAATAAATGTAATAAAGATCACTTGCTTGTATAAAATAATAAGTTCTTGGCTGATAACAAGTTGAAGCTAGAGCTCTAATGCAGCGTATTAGGCATCTTTCCACTTCCATAGCAGAATGCCTGAGACAGTCAACTTACAAAGAGGAAAGGCTTGTTTTGGCTCAGAGTTCGCAGTCACCTCTGGAATCTTTCTTTTTGCAGCTTTACAGGCCTGTGCCCAGGGGGTGGGTGGGGCAGAGCAAAAGCCACTCCTCCATGGCCTGAAAGCTACAGGGTCCCACAAAACCGAGATTCTGCAATTTCTTTTCCAGCCCCCCAGTGTCCCAAGGACTCTCCTGAGGGTCCACAGCTCTAAGATCCCAGATGCCCCCAATGATACCACCCTGGGCACCAAGCCTGTGTCACACAGCCCCGGGAGACATCTCGGGATGAAATCACAGCAAAATGGCTCTTTGTAAATGTTATTTTTAATATTTCAATTTTTAAAATTAAAATGGCGAGAAACACATCCCGTGAATCTCCTTGCTTCTTTGTAAAATTCATAAAAACTGTCTGAGCATAGCTATGTGTTTCTGTGCTTTAAACAGTCTCTGTGCATAATTCATGTCCCCTAACTCCTGAGGTAAATAATGTACAACTTGTAAAAAACGAGCAAATTAGAAAGGCTAAATTATATCCTGAAAAGCACTTGGGAAAATGAAAAGCAATTTAAAGACAAGGGGAAAACATCGACACCAAGAGATGAGAGGGGTGCTCCGCAGGCTGATGTCCTAGCCGCATCTTTCTCCCTGGGAGCCGGAGCCTGAGGAGGCGGAGGGTCCTGGTGTTGTCCTGCTCTGAGCCCCTGTGCTTTGCCGGATGCCAAGCCGTGACGGCAACGCGATCCGCAGTTGTTTGGGGATTTGGGTCCCTCAGCTCCCTCCCTGCCTTAAATAAGTCCAGGGACAGTCCCCTCCTTCTGGGGCAGGAGCTGAGACACAGGGACCACGGGGCAGGCAGCAGAAGAGCATGGCTCTGCCCTGCGCCGGCTCCAGCCCGTGCTTCTGCTCACTCGTACCTGCCTTTCCGCAGTCACAGAGGAAGGAAGAAGTGGTTCACGCTCACGTTCCCTTTGAAGCAGTTGGACATTTTGGTTTCTGGGGCTGGGTCAGAGTTCAAAAGGCTTTTCCAGTCACAGTTTAAACAAACACCGCCCATCATGTCCATTAACTTCGAGATGTTGCACTTTCTTTCTTTCAATACTTAGGAATATGAGGAACAGATAGGAACATAAGAGATGGGGTCTCCATGTTCTGAGATCAGGCTGTTCGCAGCCCGACACCACTTGTTGAACAGAACCTCTTTCGCACCCTCTGAGCTCCTTCTTGGAGTCTTCCTCCCTTCTTGGCGGGTCTGAACTAGCCAGTGTTCTCCAGGAACCAGCACCACCAGCGTCAGTGCACAGCACGCCCGGCTCATCCACAGAGTTCCGGCCGTCAGTGGGGGATGGGCACCTGACGGCCTGTGTCGGCTCAGCAGGAACCTTGGAACCAGCCTCGGGTACAGCTGGTTTTACACACTGAGCCCGGCCAGAGCAGCTGGAGGAAGCGGCTTGTGTGTTCAGAGCCTGCTGTCCGTCTACAGGAGTCGTCATCCTCACGCCCAGCAGGGCAGGACTGTCCAGGTGAGTCTGTGGGGTTACAACTTCTGCTCCTTCCTCAATCAGAACATCCTGTGCTTTGTATTGTTTAAGATTTCATAACCAGAAGGACTGGAGCAACTCCAAAGGTTTGCATTTCTCACAGTCGAATGAAACCAAGTGAAGAGTAAACCTACTTGTGTTTCACTGACTTGAAATCCACCACCTTGATTCTCCATTTAGGTAAAGCTGATGTGCCCACAAAATGATCAACTACAGTCACACTTTCTCATTTGAATTTATTTCTCTTCTGGCTTTCTGTATCCTAGCTGCTCCAGTATCACTTTTGGACTTGTTGGGCCACCATAGTTCTCCCTGAAAGCAACATCATGTTTGAGTGCAGGCTCCTACGAACCCAAGAAGCCTAGCGAGTTGTGGCTGGCCTCTTCACCACCATGCTCATGCCTGCTCCTTGCTCTTCTGAGCCCTGGGTGCCCAGTGCTCTTGACTTACTGACACCTGTACAAGCATCCTCTTACCACACGGTGTGCCATCTTGTTCTCAGTCTTGTAAAAACAGGAAATTATAGGCCTCTTCCACTGTAAAGCTAAAAGGACTGTGTCAGATCACTAGGCTTTGATGTAGTTCTAGCTAATCTCGCAGGCCGTAAAACCAGTGTTTGTGTCTTGTAATTAGAAATTGTGAAAGAAGAACGAACGAAAGGGGAGATGAAAGATTCATAAATCCCAGTGAGGGAAAAGCAGATCTGCACTTTGTAGAACAACTTAGCACAAGTGGAACAGGGTGGACGGAAGTGTCTGGAAATGTTTCGGTGATATCTGAGGAATATGTCACCTGGCCGGTGTTAAGCCATTTTCTGGCCATTTGTTTCTTAACACATCAAGACCTTTTAAATTTTTCAAAATAAAGCTGTCAACTCAGTATGCTTATTATTTGGAAGTATAATACTACCTGTATACAAAGTATGGAAATTTTAAGTTTAAAGCAGTTTTAAAACTTACACAGCCAACCCTGGAAGAAGAAACACTGAGATGAAATTTAGACAGCCTGACTAGAATTTTAGAGGATGTTTAGTTTTGGCGAGGATAACAGCTATACAAATTTTCCTGATGTTTTGTCAAAGAGGTTACTCTTCAGCCCCAGAGCAGCACTTCAACAACAATACAGCTCCGTTTCTTGAGCACTTACACGCTAGGACTTGTGATCAGTGGTTTAGGTCCTCACACATTTGGAGAATGCAGTGTATTTCTCTATTTCACAGGGAAGAAACTTGCTGCCTGGAGGGGATAACAGCTCCCTGTGTCGCAGGACAAATGCCTGGTACATCCCGATTCTGACACTGGAGACGCAAATCCCCCACAGTGGGACAAAAGTGGGTCTCGGTGTGAAGTGACAGGTACACACACGTACACACACACGCGCACTCGCACACACACACATCATTAAAAAATCAGGAGAGAGCAGTATCATGGGAAAGGTTGTTTACTGAGAGTACACAGAAGCAATGCTCTCTCTATGAGCATATCGTAATTAGTGTACCCTAAGAATGAAGACATCGCTGGCCTAAAAATAGATGTATTTGGGGTGTGGCTTCAAAATCTTTACAGATATGTTTTCGCCTGCTATTTTCCAGAGGAAAGGAATGTGACTCCGGAGGCCAGACTGGAAGAGAGTTTGGCATGGAAGAGTCCATTTCCCCAGTCACTGGGTGGCTACAATGTGTGTTACATGACTAGAGAGGTGTCAGAGCCGATGTGACAGAGATGACAGCCAAAGTTCAGCAGCAAGGGATGGCGCAGCACATGGGCCGGGGGCAGGTGGAGATGACACAGGTGGGGCGGTAGCAGGAGATGTGGCAGAACACCTGGCCACACACCGGGCGGAAGCAGCAGGACCAGCAGCGGCGGCAGCAGTTGGAGCCACAGCAGCTGGAACTCCCACAGGAGGGGCGGCAGCAGCTGGAGATGCAGCACTGGGGTCTGCAGCAGCTGGGCCTGCAGCAGGTGGGCTGGCAGCACGCAGACTGGCAGCACTGGGGCCTGCAGCAGCTGGACACGTAGCAGCTGGGGCGACAGCACTGGGGCCTGCAGCACTGGGGCCTGCAGCAGATGGGCCTGCAGCAGGTGGGCTGGCAGCACACAGACTGGCAGCACTGGGGTCTGCAGCAGCTGGGCTGGCAGCAGGTGGTCCTGCAGCAGGTGGTCTCACAGCAGCTGGGCTGGCAGCAGCCCTCCTGGCCACAGCTCTGCTCAGAGCAGATGGAGCCACAACAGGAGCTGACCATGGTGTCGGAGGGTGGAGGTTCTGGGTGGGATTCCAGGAAAGAGAGGTTCTGGGGTTTAGAAACGCCCTGTGCAGCAGCCTTTTATACACTGCTGTCTTCCTGACATTAATATCTCTTCCTGTTTTTATTTACTGAATACCTAGGTAATTATTACGCTATGTAGTCGTGTTTGTGCTTTCAGTGGTATACTTTGTTGGAAGTGGTTTTCCCCGGGTGCAATCCATTCCCCTGACGTGCTCTTGTCCTGACTCGTACTGAACGGCATCCAGAGGACCGTGCGCCACCTCTCCACCACGGCTGCCGTGTGAGACTCAGCCTGCACACCCCCGTCCTCCGCACCTCCCGGTCCCTCCCTGCTGCTGTCTCCAAGATTCTCCCCCCGCCAATGGGGATGAGCCCATCTGCTTAGCGTGGTGGGGCCAAGAGGACAAGCTCTGTGTGGTCACTTCTCAGCAGGGAGGTAGCGTCCCTGCGTGGAGCGCTGGTGACTCCGCAGCCAGAACGGCTTTCCCTGGATGTGTCACGGGCTCCATCCTCGAGCTGTCGGACGACTTGTCCATGCAGTTGGACATGCATGTCACACTGATTCTTAAACTGCTACTTTGCTGTCTCGTGTGTTTATATCCTGCCTCTCCACCTGGTCTCAGGTCCAGAGACACACAACATCATTTTTTTCTTTTCTCATTAACTAAAAGTATTTCTAGAGTGGAGGAAAACAATTTTTTGAGTGATCAAAACATGCCTCTCTGCCTGTGTGTGCAGGCAGCAAGGAGTTGTAGGTTGCACAGGGGAATGGGGAAAAGTGAGAATTAAAATGTGTCATATCATACACTGGTACAAATTCTCAAAGCTGAAAGTGACTATAATGTGTGTATATAATGTATCAATAAAATTTGAATTTAAAAAAACATGCATCTCTTCAGCACTGATTTGTGGAGCCGGGTGCTTCGAGACCTGAGTTTGGGTCACTGAAGTCCCCCTGGGTTCAGTAATCTCTCTGAATTATTCTCTCTACTTATCCTGTCCTTGGCATGCGCTTTGTCAGACGCCAGCGGCCTCGTGTTGGCGGGGCTTCCTGAAGTGACCTTTGGGACCTTTCTGGTTCAGTGTGAATGTTTTGGGCTTGAAATCTGTGTCTCTAGTATGCATCTCCCGTGTCCTGAGCGTCCACCAGGTCATCCAGAGGTCTGTGAACTGCCGGATTGCTGAGAACCCCTGGAATTCCTGAGTGTGGGGGAGCCTGGGGCCCCAGGTGGCTGATGGGCACCCAGAGCCGCTGACACTCGGTCTGAGGGCCATGCCGGGAGACCTCCGGGCTGCTCTGATCATGTAGGACCAAGTTCTCGCCTTGTCTGTAAAGCAGATGTGTTGAAAAGTCATCTGAGAGACACCTCTTGCTGGCACTGGGTTAAAGAGCGGTTTAGTCTCCTTCTGGGGAGTTCTGGTGGGCTGGGAGGTGGGGAACCAGCCCCAAAGCAGCCCCTGGCAGTGCAACTTCAGTACAACCACTGTGCTCACAGTGAACTGGTTAACACAGTAGCTGGTCTCCAACATTAACATTTCTCATCAGGTCTGACCCTTGATGATCAAGTGAAATTTACATGCACTGAAATGGAATGAGTTTACATAAAAGGAAACATCTGATAAACTTCCGTACCTTTCAAGATGCAAAACGTTTGTGTTATACCAGAAAGTCCAGCTCTGTTGCGGTAAATCCCTCCAGCACTCGGAGGGAAGAGTTCTAATAATTAGCACGTTGGATTGATTGTATCCGCAATGCAAACAGCTGGTTCCCAACAGCTGCTTTTCTGTCTGGCATATTCTAAGAGCACCAAGTGGAGGAATGAGCCCCGAGTTCCTCCTGAGCTGCCATGAGGAGCACCAGCGGGTCCATTTAGTTGTCCCACCAGTTTCAGGGGCAGGACGAGGAGCTGTCCTGACGGCTTAGCATTGTAGACGAGCCAGAACTCAAGTTCATGTTGTAACCACTAAGAAAATCCCAGAAAAAGAGACACGAGTTGTTTGTCCTGGGATATTGTCCTGAATGAAGACCAGGACTCTGTCGATAATTGTGTCACACTACACTGCGTAGCAAATGCTGGATTTGCGTGTGACTGCTGTATGTGCTTCCATTTGCAAAGCTGGAAAATAGGAGAGATTTCAGTAGTCAGACGGAGGCCACCTGGTTCCCAAGCGGGGAGATTCTCTGTGGATCTGCTCCCCGTGAGGGCTGGAAGCAGTGGCAGCCCCGAGCCCAAGCCCCTCGCGGTTTGCTGCTCGTGAACTTCACCTGGGATGCGAGCGGAGTGTCTGCTCTGGTTTCTGCCCTTGGAATCCTAATTTCCTCAGCCCACGGTGGACCTGGGATCCAGGGAATATTTTAACAATTTTTTTTTAATTTTTAAATCTTTATTGGTACATTAACATATATGCATCATGATTGCACTCCATAATGGGGGTTTGTACCAGTATAAGACACAAATTAATTCTCATCCAGGGAATATTTTAAGCCTCTCTAGATAAACCTCATGGCGAACCAGGTGGAGACCCACCCCTTTAAATTATCTGTACTATGTGCTTTTGTATAAGATTAAACTAAAACAAAAGTGACCCAAATCATTAAAATATAATTACTGGTGCCTACATGATAGAAAATGATACAGAATCTGAAACGCAGAGCTCTGGGCCCGGCAGCCCAAGATGTTGGGGGCTTCTCTCACTCTGGGTGACTCGAACACGCCAGGGCATGGCGCCTGCAGGGTGCAGCGCATACTGTCCCTGGCCCACTCTCCAGCCGCTGTCCTCCGCTCTCGGGACTGCATCACCCAGACCGTGAGCCAGGAAAGCCAAGCTCCTTGTCCAGAGGAGCGAGAGCCAGTGCAGCCCCCTTCTGGCCGCTAGAGGCAGTAGATCTCCGCAGCCGCACCCTGTGGAGCACCCCGGCTGGGTCGAGGTGGATCCAAGGCGTGGCCCTGATCTGTCCCCATTCTGACTTGCTTCCTGCGGTTTCCTCAGCTCCGTCCTGTGAGGATTAACTCTGGAGACTTCGGGCCAGAGCTCCGCTCTAGCTTCTCTTCTCAGCGAATTCCCCTGGGCACACCTGTCAGAGCGGCCAACCGAGCCGTGGGCCTCAGGACGAGAGGTTCTAGCGCAGCCCTGGCTGCAGGACCGCGGCGGAGCTAACGAGCCTGAGGACAGGAAGGAGGAGGAGGAGCAGAAAGGAGAGGACAACACGACAGCAGCGAAGCGCTCAGACTTCCCAGCTGAGTGGGCAAAACCCGAGTCAATCTTGTTTTTTAAATTTTTATTATTTTTTAATAAGTTGAGTTTATTGATACATTTTAGGAATACATCATGATCACATTCCTCACTGAGAATTTGTACCTCTACGTGCTGTGCTTAATGTATCTTAATTCTCATTTTTTCCCATTCCCCTGCCTTCCCTTCAACCCCTACCCCTCTATACATAAGATTTGCTTTCTTTTTTCTTATTTACCATCAAAGTTTTCTTGTCCTTCTTTTCTTTACCTTGCCCCCAGGTCTCCTTTCTCTTTTTTCATGCTAATCACCAAGCCCCAAGTTGATATTGACACCGTGGCAGCCACTGCTACAGAATGGAGCCATACGGCACTGGAGGGCAGCGGCCGGGAAGAGGAGTTAGAGCCCTGCCCTCAGGACCGACCCACGCACAGGGTTTGAGACACAGCCCCGGCAGTGCTGCAGCCACAAACCTGGAAATGTCCAGGACAGGGAGGGAGCCAGCACAGATGGCACCTGGGCAGAGGCAGACACCACACTGCCCCGCCCCACCGAGGCCCTGAGGGGCTGAGCGAGGCCTCGATGGAGGGAGTGTGTGGTGTCTGCTCGCTGCCCACCTGCCCCAGGGTGGGCTGTGGCCTCAGGGCCTCCATTGTGCTGCCCAGAGCTGGGTCCTCAGCCAGAGAAAGTCCTCAGGCCGGGCGCAGGTGCTGCTGAGGGCCTGGCTGTCCTACTGCATCAGCGAAGAGCTCTGGGCTGCAGTTGGGCAAGCAGAAACCAGCCAATGTCTTCTCCCTGTCCCTTAAGATGAGCTGCAGAAATACTGACAGAGGAGGACCATTCAAGAAGGATAATAAAGAGATGCAACAACACTATCTATGTGTGGCTGCAAAAGTTAGGATTTATTGGGATATGGGAATATTTCCATGTGAGAAAATGTGACAAGTCAAATATTTTCACAAGAGTGATGTGAGAGTTGAAAGATTTCAGAGAAATCCCAAATTGCAACCATTTGGGAGATAGTAACCCGGGGGAAGGGGAGCAATGTGGAACAGGTGGAACCCAGGTGGAACTGAGGCTTCGTAATTGGCCTCTCCTGCCTCAGCTGCCCGGTGGATGGCATCGGGGCTGTCTGGGGATGAAGAACAGGGTGGGCAGGGCAGAGTGCTCAGCAGCAAGAACTGCCAGAGCAGCTGGGACGGCAGCAGCTCGAGATGCAGCAGCTGGGCCTGCAGCAGGTAGGCTGGCAGCACACAGACTGGCAGCACTGGGGCCTGCAGCAGCTGGAGATGCAGCAGCTGGGTCTGCAGCAGGTAGGCCTGCAGCAGCTGGGCTGGCAGCACACAGACTGGCAGCACTGGGGCCTGCAGCAGCTGGAGATGCAGCAGCTGGGTCTGCAGCAGGTAGGCCTGCAGCAGCTGGGCTGGCAGCACACAGACTGGCAGCACTGGGGCCTGCAGCAGCTGGAGATGCAGCAGCTGGGTCTGTAGCAGGTGGGCCTGCAGCAGGTAGGCTGGCAGCACACAGACTGGCAGCACTGGGGTCTGCAGCAGCTGGAGATGCAGCAGCTGGGTCTGCAGCAGGTGGGCCTGCAGCAGCTGGGCCTGCAGCAGGTAGGCTGGCAGCACTGAGGTCTGCAGCAGCTGGAGGTGCAGCAGCTGGGTCTGCAGCAGGTGGGCCTGCAGCAGCTGGGCTGGCAGCACACAGACTGGCAGCACTGGGGTCTGCAGCAGCTGGGCTGGCAGCAGGTGGGCCTGCAGCAGATGGTCTCACGGCATCTGGGCTGGCAGCAGCCCTCCTGGCCACAGCTCTGCTCAGAGCAGACGGAGCCACAACAGGAGCTGACCATGGTGTCGGAGGGTGGAGGTTCTGGGTGAATTTCCAAGATGGAAGGTCTGTGAAGTTTGGAAGCTCCTTCCCCCCATCCCCTTTTATACCCAACTAACAGCTGCGCTCTTCCCTGTTTTTGTTTGTGTTAATAATCAGGCAATTATTTAATTAAGTAAGTGTATTTTCCTGAAATTTTCCTTATGGATGTGAAACCCTTCCTTTTTCCGGGGTGTTTCGATTCACCCATCCTTCTTCCTCCTTAACCTCCGGGTCCCTTCCTTGCTTCAGCTTCTTCAGAGGGAACCGTCACCTGACGTCGCCCCTGGTACTGTCTCTCCTGGTGTCGCTGCACAGTGCTCATGTCTACCCTGGAGTCACAGTGATTCCTCGGTGCTGCCAGTCTGTGTGCTGCCAGCCTACCTGCTGCAGGCCCACCTGCTGCCAGGTGACTCAGGAGCTGTGGGAGGTGGGCAAATGGTCGGAATGTGACGCACTAGGGCCCAGGACGTGGAGGCCACTGGGACCTGCCCCTCCCCCTCTGCCTGGCAGGGTCCACGTTCCAGACTCCTTTAGGAGACACGTGAGTGTTTCACGATGGAAACGGCTTTCTCGTTCAGAGCTGAGGTGCTGTTAGATCGTCTGGGAGGGGAGACTGCATGATGCTGGCTGTCACTGGGGTGTGGCAGGGCTTCCACTCAACACGATGAACATCGCTCTTATAATGTGAGGACCCAAAGCCACTTCTAAAACTGAGACTGTGCCCACTGGCTAGTTTGTGGTTATTTGCTTTTCTCATCCTATTCATGTTTTATATCTTAACATTGTAAGCTTCTTGAAAAAGAAAAACAAAATGATTTCAGTTTTTTTAAAAAAAACTTGAATCATAGTGCTGTTTTTTCTTCACCAGAAACACAGCTACCGAACCCATTTCTTCCCCTTTTGCTGCTGTGCTGTGCGGTGCTGGTCCCTACGCTCTGCAGCACAGGCTAACTCCCTTCTGTCCTTTGCTGCTGTCTCCGTGGCCCTGACACATTATGCCCACTTGTGTGGACCTGTTCGAGGCTGATTCGAGTGGATGACCCAGCATGGCCACTCACACCGACGGCTGGATTCCCAAGCTGTCCTGACCCACTGTCCACTCTGACATCCTATAAATAGTTGGTTGACTTCACTCCTTACTTTTTTTT
>PVIR01042973.1:0-11971 GCA_004026965.1 Petromus typicus | reverse complement strand
CCAGAGGCCCCTGTGTGGCTGAGATTTGGGAACTTTTGCTCACTGGTTAGAGCTTGTGGAGAAAGCCATCATTCTCTGAGACTGGATTTGTTTTAGATCAAATATCTATTTTTCCCAAGTGCTTCAAGGCAAAGAAAAGCTCAGTTTACAAGGAAAGCCTGCAGTGGGATCCATGAATGTAAATCACCCCAGTCACATACGTTCCCCTGCCGTGGTCTCTATTATCTTTCAGAAAAATATAATATTAAACCTGAAAGGGGAGAAAGAAATTACCTGATGTCATTGCTTCCTGAGAAAATGCCCCAAACATATGCATATATGTTTCATTCTACAATATGTTCAGTCCTCTCTAACCATGGTTCATAATTCTAACCACAGACAGATCAACAGTAATCAGAAGGAAGCAGGATCATCACTCAGCACACAGTTTTCGTTCTTTTAATTCCTCCCTAACCAGTTTACCGTGTGCTAAGTATATACACAGCGCTTATATTGTACTTGGATTGAATAATGCACTGATCAATAATTAAATCATAAAGCAAAATGCAATGGGGTTGAGATTAGATGTACTGTCATAGCTGTTGAGGACAACATGATCACCTACAGATTTGGTGGGTGTTTTTGTAGTTTTTTGAAAGAGGTTTTTGCTTTGTAGTTCAGGCTGGCTCTGAGTTCAGTGTGTAGCCCAGGATGGCCTGGAACACACAAGAGTCCTCCGCCTCTGACTCCTGAGTGCTCGGATTACAGGCGTGAGCAACCATATCAGGCAATGTGGTTTGACGAGCCAGGGAATGAACTCAGGACCTTGCACATGTCAGACAGACACTGGAACCACTCAGCTAAATCCCTGGCCAGATTTTGAAGTCTTAACTGACCTAAAGCCCTTCCACATGCATACTTAGAAGCACTTATTTCGTTCTGCTCCTAGGCATTCCACATTCACCATTTTAGTGTGTAATACTCCATTGCAGAGACGTGGCATCAGTTCTTCACCCCATGATTTCCTCTTACAAGACTTAGTTTCCTTAGGTTTTTAAATCTCATGAACTGCCTTGTACTTTTCCATGCACACATTTTGCTTCCCTCCTTAGGCTCCTTTTTCAGTGTCAGGACATTTTTGATACCACTCATGTGTCCTGACTTCAGACAGAGAATTACACGAGTGATTCCAGGAGCTAGGACACATGTGGGCCTCGGTCATGATGTAAAATCTACTGATCTCTGCTCCTCTCCTGCCCAGCCACCTCTGCCTCCCAGCTCGATCACCATCTAATGACCATGTCAATGAAAGGAGAAGCTCCCAGCTGGATGAAGGCCAGACTGTGCAGTGGAGACGCTACAGGAGCCTGCAGGTGTTGGTGCCACAAAATGCTCCACCGAGTGAGGGCCTGCAGAAGGATGACAGCAAAGGCGGGGAAGATGACCCACAGTAGCATTTCAGTCTCAACCAGGATAAGTTCCTCGGGAGGACACAGGACTAGGATACTGTGTCAGACCTGCTGAGGCCACTGTTAGAAGGACAAGCAAACATCCTCAGGCTGCCAGCCCGGGAGTTCTCTCCTCTCTGCGACCCAGCTGTGGATGGGCGTGTGGAGGAGTGGGGCGAGGACGAAGCCGTGGAGAAAGACCTGGATGCAGCAGTAGTGACCACGGAGTGACAAGATGTGCACCAGGCACACAGCAGCCTGTTGTGTCTCTACTGCTAGACCCAAGGACACACACATACACACCTGGCATCGTGTTCCTTGTAAACCCTTGTTCTGAATTGTGACAGCAATCGCTGGACTTGACCTAGAAAATGTAACTATTCCTTGAAATTGCCAGCCACTTACACAGGCACTCACCCAGAGGGGTAATGGCTCACCACGGAGTGGACTTCAGCTCAGTGAGCAGCTTTCATGAGGACTGAAGCAAACAGGAAACATATATTCATCCCTGGCAGAATAAGAAACTAACTCACGATTTTGTATAATGATCCTGTTGAATCTCCTCTGGGAACGGGGAGCCTGGGCAATAGCACTGTCAAAAACTTCTTGCTTCATATTTGGGCTTTGATGGAACAGAAAAACCATGTATAGAGCATATTCTGTCATTAAAATCTGATTCTAATTAAAGTGGAACAAATTCTTGGTCCCTCTGTGTGGACTCAGTGTGGATTTGACATCGCTCTTTCTACAAGTGAGAAGAGGAAACATGGACAACATGGTGGACAAAACATAGAAACATGCATGTTGTTTGAGGCTGCTGCTTTGTAACATAGACCCTGAAATTTCACTGCCATTGAGAAAATAACTCACTTTTTCTCATTGCTTATCCATTGAGTGAAGCCCAGTAATATGTACTGTAAAGATTCCCTGTACTGGCCTATACATGGAGGAGGCTCTCAGAAAAGTTACCCACTAAAAAGCTTCTTTACATCTTCTTACATCCCCACAACTGAGTGCTCTAATAATCAGAAGTATTTGCACTCTTGTCTTTGTATTTTAGTACTCTTCCACACTTAGAATCATGATTTTAGGCAAGTATATTCAAAAATCACTTTGGCCAACAAAATGAGGCCATTTTTTTTTTACCATAATAGAATGTGCAGGTGTGTGAGAGGCATTCACTGGAGAATGAATCAGACTTGGGGATGCAGAGCCCGAGGCCACTCACCTGTGACTGTACACACTCACCTGAAAGGCCTGGAAGCCTGGATTGGAGGAAGCTTCAGGGATTATTATCTTAGGCTTTTTACAGAAGCTAATGTACAGCTAGGTGACATACAATGTAGAAACCCTTGTAAAATTGCACCATAGAAACTAAGCCAAGGGACCATAATATCCAGCCTGGACATTGTCATGATTCTGATCATCAGCCAGGTGACAAACCAACAATAAGAACTATGCTATTTAAATTTAAATTTTATTGTAAAAAGACATTGAGAGTCAAGGGCAATTATTTGCAAGAAATTATTTCAAATAATTTTCCAAATCCTACAATGCGTGACATAGAAGTCATATTTAACGGTTATGTCTGGGGAAAACACTCCATGTATTTTTATATGTTTATAGGAGTAAATATAGCTTATTAAAAACTACTACATGTGATGGCTTTGGAGCAGCCACTTGCTGTTCTAATCCTGCTCCTCTATCGACTCCTTACACCCAAAATGCCTGTGATTGGCTCCACACTTATATTCCACTGGAGAAATGGAGGATCACCAGGCTACATTGCTTATCTGTAGTCACACAAGCAGCCAGAGACACCTAGCAAAGGACTTGGATTGAACACTAAGCTGGTGCCTAGGAGCACTGTTGTCAGCCACCAAATTCCATGTACTGTCTTCTTCATTCACAACGAAAACTCAACCAGATCCATCCACGTGCAAAACAAGGTGTCCTTACTGAACACACAGAAATGGTGGCCAAGCCTCCGTCACATGTCTCAATGCAGAGTGTCAGAGCCTGGCAGCTCCTTGCTCGATGGAGTCTTACTGATGAGGCCTGAATGCCAACTGCAGCTGGCCCAATGGTAAGTGCATAACACAATCACTCTTGGCTGATGCCCACAAACACCCTCAAAGCCCATGTTATCCTCACAATGTGATTAGAAGCCTGTGACCCAGAGTTTCAGCCTGTAGATCACTGAAAGCACCCAAGAGCTGGCTCTGTGTTCTTGCAGGAGCTGTCACTATGAGCACTGGCCCACGTCACAGAGAACTGTGGTAGGAGATAATTCTGAGAAGATGAAGGGGAGAATGGTTTGGAGCCTCTCAGCACAGAGGAACACCATGGCGGGTCTCATGGCCACAAAGTGAAGACAGTGTTTGACACTGGGATAGTGCTTAGCACATGGGCCTCCCAAAGCCAAGGCAGAGATGGACATGCATGGTGGGACTAAGCTTCAGGGCGTCATGACCTCTTGTCTCTATGCTGCAGGAAATACTTGTTCTCTGGAAACAGTGCCTGGGAGTGAGTTTTTGTTTTATTGTTATTGCTCTTGTTGGCACTAATATCAGAAACTCAAGTCATGTCATGAAAAGGGGAAATGTCTTCAAATGTTCAGGAATCTCAGAAGGCAGTTGTGTGACAGGTGCCAAAGCACACAGGACCCAGGTCTTCCCTCTACACTGGCCCTTCCTTTCCTCAAACCATCTGGTCTCCACCAGCCCCCAGCTGTGGCACGCCAATAAAAAAACACTTTTTTCCATCTGCACATTGTGAGCCTCCCTGGCAGAGCTCCTGGAAGTCACACTGAAGTGAGCAGCTCTCTCTGCTTGGCAAAGTCCAGTTATGGTTCTGGCAGCACAGCACCCGGATGTGGTCTTGGAGGAAGGACAGTACCTTTCAGAGGGACAGTGCTGGGCTCACAGTGTCTCTGCAGTCCCTTGCTCACCCTGTCCCTCGATCCTCAGCTCTTCCTTCGACCTCTGACCTGTGCTTCTTCACAGAGTGTCCATCCTTCACTCTGGCTCCACCATGAGGGCATCACCTGCAAACTGACAATGCTCAGAGCACAGACTTGCTAGCTCAGCTAGTTCTGTGGACAAAGCAAATGTGCGGGTCACACAAGGTCTACTCTGAGCACCGCTAGAGGACTCATGCACAGACACATCACCACAAACTGTGAATGAAACACCAGTAAAATATCCTTTTCAAATTAGTAGTGCTGACCTCCAAGGGGAGATGAAGAGACAGTTCATCAAAGGGGGTCCACTTGCATGAGGGCATCAGCACCATTTCTTAGCCTGCAGAGTTACCACTGAAAGGATTGCATCTCTTGCAAGTAGATCTGTTATTTTTGTGCCTCGTGAGTTACCTGAGGAGCAAGTGGTTATCAAACACACTGCACTGGTGCTTTCCTCTTGTGCATAAGCTCATTTGCCCTCTGGCTCAGGCTCCTGGCCTCTCGTGGCCCTTGCCAAGCTAAGATGATACACAAGGATGCCTTCACCACATGTAGCTCTCCCACCTTGGACATTTCAGCCTCTGATCAACAGCCCAAACTAAACCTCAATTCCTTATAAAGTATCCACCCTGGCTATTGTGTTAGCACATAATTCACTAACTGATTCCCCATGGCTCTGTCTTCAGAGAATGGCATCAAGGTTATGGGGACACTGGAATGTCACATTTGTTTCCCAGTCTAGGAAAACCCTATGAGTCAGGCCCTTTTATGCAGTGACAGACTGAGGTTCAGAAAGAAGAGGCAGATTCCTCAGTATCACAGGAGCCTGGGCAGAGCTGAGCTTCAAATTCAGCAGCAAAGGTTGAGCTGTTCTCCAGTGATGAAATGGCTTTCAATATTCACATCACTTCAACGAACTGAGTCAGGGCTGGGGCTCCTCTGAAATGGAATGGAATTGTTTGGCCAACATCAAAGACTGCTCCCAAAGCCTAAAATCCCACATGAAGGAAAATGAAATGCTGATAAGAAAACCAATATGTACAAGATGGCAGTGTTAGAAAAATATTTTGAAAAGGGTATATATTATTTGCCTAAAATAGAAAATGAGAAAACAAAGATATAAACATGTTTTACTGTGTAGAGTTGATATTGTGAAATACAAAATATTGAAAAGGACAGAAGGTGTAGTGGTAAATAATGAAGGAAAAAGAAATGTGATACAAAGAAAACAAATCTTATGTATGTAAGTGCGGGGTTGCAGGGTGGGTGAGAAGGGGAAAAAAAGAGAATCAAGTCATGTCATATTCTGGTGCAACCTCTCAATGTTGAGTGCAATGATGATGTGTGTTCATAATGTACCAAGAAAGATTTGATTTTTTAAAAAGAAAATGATATTATTTCATTTTTATATCTAGAATTTTGTTTGTCTATGTATTCAGGACAATTTCTGCACACAGGACTAGCAAAAGGACAGCACCACCAACAAAGAGCCATGTATATCCATGCAGATCTCACTCAGGGGCAGCAGACTGGACAAGCATTCTTGGTGCCTGAGGGAATGTGGTTCACAGCCACATACTCTGCAGCATGAGCCAAGTTCTGTGACCTCACTTCCCACTAATAATCTTCAATGTGAGGTCCAGAGACCCTTTGTGGGCTTAGTGTAAAGCCTCTTGGCTGTGTGAAGAGGCAGGAAGAGAAGGTGGGAAATGACCTGGGAAGGACAGGACAGTCTCCCTGGAAGAGACACCTGAGCCACAAGCTGGACAGTGCTATGGGCCACAGAACCAGCAGCCCAGACCTGTGACCGTGGTGAGCTTGTGTCAGCTGCTGCTTTCGCAGGAGCTCCGTCCACTCCAAGGAGCTGAGCACATGACAGCTATGGACTCTTCCCCACACATTTTACCTCTATCCATAAGGCTGATGCTTCTCAAAATGGAGAGAAGCAAGGTGAGCACTTTCTAACCTCCTGTGAGGTACTTCTGTCCATTGAGATGCTTTTCTGATGTATCTCAGTCAACTGCAGCCCAAATCTAGCATGTGATGTACAAGTTTCTCTGCTCAGTAAAACTCCCTGTGAAGAGCATCCATGGCTCCTAAATACATGGAAATTACCTAGTGAAAGGAGCCAGTGAAATTTTTAATGTTCGTTCAGTTGAAGTGACCACAGGAGAGCAGAGGCTACTGTACTAAGCTATGTAGTCTCGGTGCATCTGAGCTCCCTCTAAAAGCCCTGCACACTGGAGGAAAGACTTCCCTGTGGGAAACAGGGTAAGAAGACGTGACCAGAACACACATAGAAAGCTCCCCCATGGGTCCCACAACAAAAGGATTAAGAACTCACTAACAAAAAACTGGAACCTGAGGAAGAGGCTGAGATGGGACTCTACTCTTGCTACTCTGACCAGCAGCAGCAGAAGGGGCCAATCCCTAGAGCCCCCTGCACACTTATTTGACACCAATTCTTTACAACCATAAGCCTAGCATGCAGAAAACAGGGCAGTTATCTACAATGATCTCAGTAGTTGTTCCCACAGGGCAGGACAAACTTCCTGAAATCCATGTAAGTCATTAGTGTGAGTAAGTCCTCCACAATCCTTGAAACATCTGCCTTTGAAGTCAGAGACACGTTCACATCCTCTCTCCTTTCTCCTGCTGTGTGATCTTCAGTATATATCTTACCCTATCCATTTAGGATTCCTCTATTCACCAACATTTAGGAGATGTTAACAATGACTCAGAGACACCTACTGGATAAAATACAAATATTAGAATACTGATTCAACAGGAGACCATTTGATTATTCACATGATCCCCTCTTCCTAATGCGCTGAATGTCTCGCCAATGTTAGGAGGACCTCACTCTGAAAAGTAAATTACTTCACAACATATTCCCAGGCCAGCACTTCACATACCAGCTTCCACCAAAACATCACCATGTCCAACACTGACCACTGGAATTAACATGCTTCTACCAGAGAAGTGAAATTGGGGCAGCATTTCCAACTGCTACAACCTGGATTACACTGTCACACAAGCAAAATCTCATGGCACCCAAGGAGGTAGCCTGCATTTGCTTGGGAAGCAGAAGAAGCTGGCACATCCTGCCTGAGGGCCCAGAACAAAGGAACTGAAACCAGGCAGACCAATGAGAGAGCCCAGGGTGAACTTTGTTATCTTGCTCTGATGTCGAGGCCAGGCTTGACCACCCTCCACCAGCACCTCTGCAACTTTGTTCACATAAACTTTTCCATCCAGTCATGACAAAGTGGCTGCCCTCTAGAACGCAATGAAGAACTAGTCTCTTAGAGTGAGAGCAAGAATAGTCTATCATTCTATAACTCATAACAAGCATAAGAAAAATCAATACTCCTCCACCTGGAACACAAAGGAAAGAATAACATGAAAGCTGGGCCAGAATCAAGTTATGATGAGGATTTTGCAATGATTGATTATAGCAATGAAATTTGACAAACCAAAAGCCATTCATTTTGCTTAGTAGTACTACCAAAATAGTTCATGGAAAGAGCAATACACCTCTGGAAGGTACATCATGGAAATGTTTCTAGGGAGATATTTTTATTTGATGTCGCATAATGAAGAAAATTCATTTCAATCCAAAAGAGAAAACATTGATTTGCTTCCTCCAGCTTTTCAAATCACACTGCACCAAGAAGGATGATAAAAACACTTGTGATTGAGCCAGGAAGGTTTTTTGAACTCAAAATGTAGTAAGCTGCCAATCTTTCTCAATGTGTTTTTAATATTCAAAATTCTATGGTTTTAGCAGCATCTTTTCTTTCAGGAAGGACACACGACATTCTGCCTCATGGCCGGTGGCTTATACCAGGCCCTAAAATGCCATGTTGCTGTACTATGGACCCTTTGGGCTCTGGGTCATGCAAGCCAAGCCCTGAAGGAACTATGTCCGTGCTCTTTGGGAGAAACCGCACAACAAACCACTCTGAAGACTCAGCCTGCTACAAAAGCTTTCCCATCCCTGTGTCACATCACTCCTACAGTGTACAGGCTGACACAGACTCTCAGAACATTCTCCCCACTAGGACCCACTACACCAAACCACCAAAGCTCACCCTCTCTTCTGTGCCACTTCAGCTCTCTTCTCTGGCTCACTAACAACTCGACTTTGGCCATTTCAGTCCCTCTAACAGATGAACATCTTCTTCCCTCCTGCTTTGCTTGTGTTCTACTTTTGTGACTCAATCTGAGGTGTGACAAGAGATGATGGATTCGCAGCCACTTTACATGGATTTTGGGAAAAGTGGTTTCCCCATTAAAACATGACTGCATTTGTCTCAGGCCTACTCTGAGCACTTCAGGCTGCCTCTGTCCTGTGCAAACATGAGGTGTTTTCCCTCAGGCCACAGCTGAGCTCACATTACTCCATCCATGCTGTGATGCTTAAGGGCAAGTTTCCCAGCAGCTGAAGAAATCCCAGTTCTCTGACAACCAGGAGAAATACAAAGAGAATAAGATAATAATTGTTCACAGTCACATAGGAAAAGTTATTTCCATGACCCAAGTACTGCACAATCCATCTATAAATCTCATAAACTGAACACAGGACTAGTTTCATTACACAGATAACGGCCTAGCGCTCAGAGTCCAGCAAACAGTCCCACACATATAAGGCCTCCTCACACATGGAAGACATGTAAGTTCCATCTCTAGTGTGTGTTATCAAGAATATTTGAAAGTGGATCCCAGTTAAATTTCCCTCATTCTTCCACTAATAGGGCCTCTATCCAGAATAGGTCATTGGATCAACACCATTAAGATTCAGGAAAGGATTTCTACATTCCTTGCATCCATAGTATGTCCCACTTGACACAATTACTGGGCTCAAGGAAACTTGAATGTGTCAGGTCTTTCTTGCATAGGTTACATGCATGTTTGGATCCATCGTGAGATATTCTGTCAGTCTGAAACAAAACAGAAACTTGAAAGTTTTCACGAACAACTTATATCCATCAGCATTAGATATAGTGAACACACAAACACACATACAACACACACACACACACACACACACATGCACAAACACACATTTTTTTTTATTGAGACAAGATCTAACTTTGTAGTTCAGCTGGCCCTGAACTCACTATGTAGACCAAGCAACCCTGGAACTCAGAGCAATCCTCCTGGCTCTGCCTCCCTAGTGCTAGGATTACAGGCATGAGCCATCATACGTGGGATGGTGGTATATGGTACTGATTGTTGGTGGGCATGAGTCACTATACCCAGCTTTATTACATGTGGTTTCCAGAGAACGAACCAGATCCATTGCACTTGCAAAACAGATGCAGGAACCACTGAGCTAAATTCCCGGCCTTCTAGTGAATATATTAATCAATGCAAAAACAATATTATCCAAGGCGTGTACACGTAGACTAAGATCAGAGTTTTTCATCCAATGAAAATCCACACATCTAAATACAAAGAACAAGGCTCCCTGAAGGCTTTCCCTCATTCCTTGCCACATTCTGATCATACTCCATCCATTTGTTTGACTCTCAGAAGTCAGTAAGGTTGCGGTTTTCTTAACTCCAAAATCCCTCAAAACATTTCTGAGCTGCATCAATAAACAGAATTTCTCTCAATACAGAATATTTTCTTGAGATGAAAAGAATTAAGAGGCCTGAAATAACACCAATTTTCCTATACTTATAGAGATTCACCTAGTGTGAGATTTTTCACAAGCTCCGAGAAGTTACAAGAGATCAAGCAGAAGTGATTCATGATATTCATAGGGAACCTCCAGTGGGAGTCTTCTCATGGACTCAGACAGAACTCCAATCCATGAAGACTTTCCCACATGGATTACAAATACACCATTGGTGTTTCTCCATTGTGAATCCTTCCCTAGATTCAAAACCTACTAGAAACATCACAAGGTTTCTGACATCTATATACGTATACACATTCCACCTAGTGTCAGTATTTTCATGAGCTTGAAAAGAGTCATTAAAGGAGTTAACATCTTTCTTGCATTCATACAGTTTCTCCTTCTGCGCATCCTGTCATATCTTTGAAAGGACATACAATATGGGAAAATTTATGAGTTGTTTTAACTATGTGGTTTTTCTCCAGTGAAGACTTTATGAGCATAAAAAAGGACCTCAATGTGCAGGGGCTTTTCCACACTCTTTTCACGGATGGGTAAATGAATTCATCAAATTTCTGCAATAGAATTTGTTCAGGAAGGTGAAGAACCAGCTCAGGGAGGAATTGCACACATGATTTTCACAGATATGGTTCAAGAGAGAGTTTAGGAATCACAGCTGGATTCCCATGGCCTCTTGACAAAAAGCACGCAAATAAATACAGAAAAATATCCTGGCTTTTATGAAGGGAACAGCTCTGTTCTACTAACTGCTTCCTGCTGTCACGTCTGCCTAGACACAGTCAGCACCACAGGACAGGCAAAGTGGACTGAACATTCAGGGTCCATGAGCCCAGTGCCACCTGTCCTCCATGTGTTGGTTTCATGTGATCTGTCACAACACTAGAAGCTGAAACACAGAAAGGAGAAAGGTTGATGATGGCAGCAACAGTCAGAGTGTCCTGGTCATTGGGACAGATGCTGGGATCGCATGTGGCAGAGGAGCCCCACTCACTCCATGGTGACTTGTAAGTGAGAGCCAGAAACTTGGACAACATCTCCTCCACTGAAGGCACCTAAACCAGCAGGTACAGTGAGACTTGAGTTTTCTGTGGCCTGCAGAAATGCTGTTTGGACTTTCTGTCCTGCTTCCATCACTCAATCACACAGCAGTCTTAGGATTACACAGCAGAGCTCTGTCACTCTACATAGACACAGTTACTCTACGGGTGAACAACAGGTCATGGCCTGCTTCTGGGCTCAGTGGAACCTGAACACTTAACCATAGACAGTGGGTCACATTGCAACCTGAGCTGCTTCTCCTGAGCTGGACACTAACTCATCCCCTGAGGCATGAGATGGCACGTGCTCAGCAACATTTTTCCCTTAGAAAAAATGGTGTACACTGAAGTACACACTGCACAGCTCCCCAGTCGTCCAGGTAACCTCTAAGGAGAAATGTGTGACTGTGCACTGATTCATGGCCTATCACTGGTGTTCTTGCCAAATAATTGGGGGCTCATGTTATTCATAACTGCAAAGTAGGTGAAAAAGTTATTTCAGGGAAAGGTATATGGACAGCTGTCTGCATAAAGACAGAGGAAGGATAAATATCTGTTTCCAATATGAATGTGCACCCAGGAGTCACCCCAGCAGAAAAGGACTAGAACAACTGGAAAAGATGGCCATTCATTTTATGTTGAAAAAATTCCTTCTTTACCCAACCCAGTCATTATTCACTGGGCCTTGGATGGAGTAAGCATGGAGTCAGGATGGAAGGAGGCAGGATTCAACTCAGCACCATGGAGCCCAGTGAGCAAAGTTGGACCTGGTTACAGCCTCTGTGAAATTGACATTATGCCAAAGCAGAGAGCCACAAGGTGTTCTGAGTATGGTCCTACAACTGGATTGATCAATCTCCCACCCAGTGGTACACTGATTACATAGGAAATTTTCCAT
>PVIR01042972.1:0-11949 GCA_004026965.1 Petromus typicus | reverse complement strand
GATCTGTGTGCAAAGACTCTACTACTGCTTATACTGTACTCAGTCTCAGGGCTTCTGTTGTAGCTGCAGAAAAGAGGTTGACAGCAATGACTGGCAAAAGAAGAGAGAATTACAGACAGAAGCCATTCTATTCGGGGACTCTGGGTCCCTGGCTCCCCACTTAGGGCGTTGCATGGAGGGGATGAGCAATGGCAGGCGCACTGTGTGACAGAGGGAGACCGCACTGGCTGGGGCAATTGTCACTGTTATGCAAAAGGCAGAGACATAGGTAGGTGATGTCGGTCCCTTGCACCGCTGTCCTCTCTGTGGTCTTTTCACAAGTGGGGTCTACCCGTCAGGCACTAAGGCAGCAGTGTTGGGAGGTGGCCAACCGTAAGAGCCATGCAGTCTCTGCTCGGGATTTTTGCTGGCATCCGATTGGCCAGAGCAAAGTCATGTGACAACCGTGAGCCAGTCTGGGGTGTTCAAACATGGGGAGATCAAATATGAAGGGGGTTTAAATTTTAAAAATTTTATTAATTGTAAAACAAAGCCATCAATGTCCCCTCAAGACGCTCCCTTCCCTTGAAACATGCATCTCATGGTCCTCGCCCCTTCCTGCAGCAGCTCTGCAGTCCTTTGTCCTCCGGGTCTTCACCAGGTTTGATCACAAATGCGGTGACTGCTGCTGCCGAGTGCCCCGAGTGGAAAGGCGGCTCGTAACACATGACACGGTGTCCTAGTCTACCTCAGTCACCGGCTGTGCCCTCGCGTCACTTCCGGCTCTTCCCCAAAGTCACAGTGACCACGAAAGGGAGACGTTTTGATCCATTCAGGACACAGAGGCAGCCGGGACAGCGCAGCTAAAGACCCTCAGGAAGGAAGACTCCGGATCTGCTACAGGAAGTGATGAGGATGATGAGATGAATGTGTTCAATGAAAAAAAGGATTATTTTGAAGGGAGTTAACAGCAATATGCCTTTTACCGCACATGCTCGGAGGGTTCACGCCTGATCCTAGTGTTGCTCACACCTGGCACACAGCTTTGGGGCCCTGCAGGCGGACTCAGCACGGCCCTCACGTGTCCACCCCAGCCGCGGGGTCTTGTTCTGGATTGTGGCAAAGTCTGTAAACCTTCTGCTGGGTCCTAGCTGCCTGGCCTCCGCGCTTTCCGGATGTCGTCTGTCCCATGCCCGTGACCGCGGGAGAGTCTCAGGCTGTGAGCACAGGGGCGAAGCCTCGGAGGCTGAGTGAGCCGCCGGCCCTGCGCGTCTCCGCGACCGAGTTCCTGCTCGCAACGCAGCTCCAGTCCCAGCGCAACGTCGCTGCTGCGGCGCTGCCCTTGGCGATGCCTTGGGACCCAGGCAGGCTCTGGGCCCGTGCCCTGCCCCCACCCGTGGGCGCCCCGCCTCCCTGTCCGCGCAGCTCTGCCCGCTGGGATTTTCAGCACACTTGTTGTAGATGAAGGTTGCAAACCGTAGCTCTCCGGCGATGAGCGAACGGAAGGAAGCCCCTCCGGGCAGCTGCACAGCCGTTAAAGTGACTGATGGGGCGCACAGGGCGGCGCTCGGGTCACGGAGGACAGAGCCAGGAGGAGTGAGAGGCTGGGGCGCCGCTCGCGGAGGCTGGGCAGCCAGCGGGCGGATGGAGGCAGGCAGGACGGACGGCTCGGAGGCTCATTAACAAGGCCGGGAGGGGAGGCGAGATCACACGGGGCGGAACAGCGAGCGTCAGGTGCGGGCCAGAAGAAAGACGGTTCCGGCGCCAAGGAGTCAAGCCTGAGGTAGAGCATGGGTCCGAGTTCCCCCGTCCCAACTATCATGGGGCCAACGACATTTCCTCATTACGGGTCTGCGAGCTGGGGAGGGGACAAGAAGCCGAGCTCAGTACTAAGGCTGCCGCAAACCAACCTGCGACTGGCGGCCAGTGGGCGTCGCTGGCCACCCTCCAGGATCAGGGCTCCGGTGCATGGGGGCGCAGGCTCCTCCAGGAAGATCTCCCTCTGTGTGTCTACTGCGTGACCAGGAACGAGGGTGAACGCTGAAAATTAGGTAAACGTCTTACAGTCAAAGCCATGCTGCTATGAATCCTCTCAAATCCTCCCCTCCTTTTGAACACATTCATCTCATCATCCTTATCACTTCCCGAAGCAGCTCTGGCGTCCTCCATCCTGACGGTCTTTAGCTGCGCTGTCCCAGCTGCCTCTGTGTCCTGAATGGGTCAAAACGTCTCCCTTTCGTGGTCACTGTGAACTTGGGGAAGAGCCGGAAGTGACGCGAGGCCACATCCGGTGGCTGAGGCGGATGAGGACACAACATTGTGTTGTTATGAGCCGCCTTTCCAGTAGGTGGCGCGCGGCAGCATCAGTCACCATATTTTCGATCACACCTGGCGACGACCCTCAGAATTATGAATATTCTGTGTTTGAGAAATTAGCACTCGTGTTTTCTGGACATGCAGAGTGGTTTCTATGGACCCAGAAGAGGTCTGTGCTTGTTACATGTAATTTTTCTGAGTCTGCTATCTCTTCTCACTGAGTTCTCCCTTGGTGAGAAGGTAAAAACCGGAAGTGTTTCATGAGCGCTGGAAGTTGCTTGGTAGGGAGGTGAAAGCTACTGTGGTTCCTCTACTTTTTTTGTCCCTAAAGTCATACTCCAAGCTGCAAGTGTGGATGCAAAATGCATCTGACTTTCAACAATGGCCTCATTTCTTGTATCATACCTATCACTTCTCCCTGAAAATAAGACCTAACCAGAAGATAATCAGTCTTGAAAATCAGAGATCAAAAATGCCAGCCTCGATCAGCCTATCCTGGCCTCCCTCGCCATCACTACATTCTGACTTGGGGGCTACTTCGTAAGGCCGAGATGAAGTTTCCATACCCAAGGCCACACCCCCAATGACCTCACGTCCGCCCACTAGGCCCCACCCCTTACAGGTTCTTCTGCTTCGGTGCTAAAGGTTGAGTCTCACAGCGGGTGACCACGTCCCTAGCATATGAAATTTCGGGGGCCATTTAAGATCCATATTGTAATAAAAACCCAGACTTCCTTCAGTGATTAAATTTAGCTACTCTAGAACCAGGGGGTCCCTTTACTTCCACTGCTGCCTGGCGTTTGTATACTAATCTCTCTCTCTGCACAGGGATTTATATTTTCATGCTGCTTTATCCCATTTTCTCCATGACCTGATGGATTTTGCTTATTTTGCAGATAAAGAAGCTGAATTCCAAGGTGACTAAATAACTTGTTCAGTTGTTTAATAGATGAATAGGAGGGGAGGAATCAAAAGTCCCATCTTTGTGATTTCACAGCTTGTACTTTGACTGTTATGGGTTTCCATATAAAGTGAAACCCTCCCACCCTTTTCACAGTACCGGGGATCAAACTCAGATATAGTGCAAATGAAAGCAGCCGCCTGTCACATCAGATGGCTGGGGTCTCACGAGCAGCAGTCTCTGGGCGCAAAGGCAGCTCGCTTGAGGGTCTCGCGCTGGGAGGCTGAGTCAGGGCAGCTAGGACATGGTCACCCTGACCGCTGGTCCTGACTCTGGCTCCTATCTGCACCCTGCGGAATCACTGTGCACTGTGTCTACACAGCGTCTACACTGCGCACTGTGAGAGTCCCGACCATCAGCCGGAGGCTGCGGCGACCCTGTGGGAACTAGCGAGGATATTCACATCCATTCTGGAGTGCTGTGAGGTCTTTCCACTTCTTGTTTTCCTGAATAAAGAACTGGACAAGATATGCATAAATAGTAATGAGGCTTTGCAATTATTAAAAGTAGGAAACAGTACGCTCTGCAGGGTGAAAGTCCTCCACTGACTGCAGGGCACACGATGGCCATGAGGCCAATGGCTGAACTCTTCTTCTGTATCTTCCTGTTTCCAGCTTACGTCAGAGGGAGGCCATCCTATCAGAAACTGGCTTGGTCTTACGCCAGAGGAATTGAAGATAGCACTTTCTGATTGGTGCAGGTTTAGGGTTTGGAAACTTTCTGTGCAGTGTCCTGGATTACTGTGATTGACAGGCCACGCCCACTTGCCGGACCATCTGGCTGTGCCCCAATTTCCTGCTTTAATACCGAAAGACAGCGATGGCTCTGAGCAGGTGGTTCTGGTCCGCCTGTAGATACCCAATCTTTAAGAAGAAGCGAATTTAAAAGTGAGAATAAAGAAAAGTTCTGTGTGTTGAATGATGAATGCATTGCCAGTTACTGTAAATTAACTTTGTAGTATTTAACCCCGTGGGGTCACAGATGTGTCAGTCACTGTCAGTGTTAACTTGGAGCGATTTTCATTTTTCTTGTGGTACAGGGAATGTAATCCAGGGTCTTTGTGCTAAACTACACCCCTAGCTCTTTCTCTTAAAATGAGAGAGAGAGAGAGAGAGAGAGAGAGAGAGAGACAGAAGAGACACACAGAGAGACACACATACACACACACAGACAGAGAGAGACAGACAGAGAGAGACTCACTAAGGAGAGACTGGGACCCTCCTGCCTCAGCCTTCTGAATGCTAGGATTTACAGATGACACCACCATACCTGGTTCTCTCTCTCTCTTTTTGACCTGCAATCTTCCTGCATCCTTAATTTTAAGGAGTGGGCGTGTGTGTGTGTGTGTGTGTGTGTGTGTGTGTGTGTTGTGAACATGCACGCGTGCTTGGCATGGAATTGGATCAGTTACTCCTACATTTACTTTTCTGAGGTCCCAGTGCAGAGCTGGGACGTCACCAGGACTGTCTCTCCTGGGGACAGTCTGTCTGCTCAGCTTCCCAGCGCCTGTCTCTGGCCGTCAAGCCTTGATGTTTCCCTGGGCTCCGCCTCCTCCAGTCTCTTCTTCCCTCCCAGTACCTTCAGGCAGGCTCAGTGTTCTCCTTTTGCTCTGGCTCATCTGGCTCATTGTGTTGTAGAAAGGACTGTCTGAAACAAAGGAATCTTCTTCTGGGTGGAATTCTGTAAATCTTCAAGAGGATAAAAATGATTCCTTTGAGGAAGAGATTAGATCCAGACAATCATGGGAGACAGGGAGATCCTAAATGCACACAGGCTGTGAGACCCAACCTGGCGAGATCAGGCCCTGTCACGCCCTTGGGGCTCGGGGAAGCTGAGGGCTCAGAGTCTCTGAGGAGGCCCAGGGGCCACACAGCTGCAGACAGCGGCTGAGATGTGGGGGGAACTTTGGGAAACCCCGGCTAGGCTGAAGTCAGATGAAATTCAATCAACAATTTTTTTTTTTAGTTTTTTTTTTTGAGACAGGATCTCGCTTTATACTTCAGGCTGGCCCTCAGCTCAGCCTCCAACTCACATCCTCCTGCCTCTGCCTCCCGAGTGCTGGGATTACAGGCGTGAGCCACCACTCCCGGCACTGTGGTATGTGGTTCTGGTTGCTGCTGGGCGTGAGTCTCCACACCCAGTATGGTATGTGGTTACCGGGGATCGAACCCGGGTCCTTGCACTTGCAAGACAGGTGCCGGAACCACTGAGCTAAATCCCCGGCCCCTGATTGACAATTTTTTAAGCAGATGAAGGAACTAATCTTGGTGGGTTGTATTTCTTTGCATGCTGCTTCATATTCTGTTTTTGCTTATATTTGTAAGCAGTTTCCATTAGTTTTGCGCAGTACCTGGCATGCAGAGAGCTGTGGGCCAGGGGTAGGAATCCAGGACCACATAGCGACAGTGAGCTCTCAATCTCTCCAGGGCAGTGATCTGTGTGTGTTTTAAGGCAGAGTCTAGCTATATAATTCAATGTGGCCTTGAACTCACTGTGTAGCCTGGGATGGCCTCCAACTCATGGGGATGCACCTGCCTCAGCTTCCTGAGTGCTAGCTTGCAGGCGCCGTGTCTCACTGTGATTTTTTTGTTTTCTTTTTTAGGGGCCCTGGGGGTTGAATGTAAGACCTTCAGTTTGAGCTTCATCCTTGGCCCATTTTTATTTTTTTCTTTTGAGACAGGATCCGGGTGTAGTTGCTCAGGCTGGGTTTAAACTTAGAATCCTGCTGCCTCAGCTTCCTAGACAGCCTGTTTTACAGATGTGTGTCCTCAGTGCCAGTAGCAGCACAGTGATGTAAGCAGGAGGAGACTTAGATGCTTTTGAGTGGCTCATCCTTGAGTGAGTAGTGAGTCTTTGGAATTGGACATTGAATTTCAGAATGAATTAATTGGGCTCTGGGCCTGAGCCTGACACTACTGATGGATGAGCTGTGCAATGGTGGCCCTAAGTGACAGAGGGGCCAGCACTGGAGTTGTGACTTGGCACAGAGCCTCTGTGTCACTTGGGAGCGTGGCCTTGCCTGTGCAGCCTCACTTTCCTTCCCCATCCACCTCACAGGCCCACTGTGGGGTGTAAATGAGATAGCGTGGATACTTTCACTCTTCTTTGTCCCTTCCGCTCCCGGGAGCCAGGCCTGCTGGGGACCCAGGAGTGTAGCATCGTCCACCAGCTGAGACACAGCTCACTGATTCACATCAAAAAAGTAGTGTCACTTAGGTCCCCAAAACAAGCCAGTTCCCACATCTAATATGGGACAAATACCCAATTCAGAAGCAAAAAAAAAAAAAAAAAAAAAAAAAAGAGAATGAAATTAAAGGCCATTTTATCAGTCAGTTCTCCACCACTGCTGTGTAATACCTGACACCTGCGACTTAAAGGCAGAGAGTTTTACACTGACTCATGGGTTTAGAGAGTTCAGTCCATGGTGAGCTGGCTTTGTGGCAGAAGCCTCATGGCAGACAGGCCTGGTGGAGGAGAACTGCTCAGCCATGAGCCAGAAGACAGAGGAAGGAAGAGCAGAGGCACAGCTGCAGCACCTGGTCCAGCCAGACCCCCTTCTGCAGGACAAGTGACACGAACCCATCATGGACAGATCCACTGCCGGGCACACGCCCCGTGATCCAGAGCCTGCGCTGCACACAGGAGACTTCTGGGGCACTGGGGATAAACCAGCGCCCTTAGTCTACCTGGGTCTAACTGGGAGCAGATGAGTGCAGGGAACTTGTGGGTGGGCCCCTCAATTCCTGTTGGCACCAAGAGGTCTCCAGCCAGCTCTGGAATGTCGGGAAATGAGCCTGGGCAGAAGCGAGCTGTCTTTTTCCCATGGTCGCCCCCAGGCCAGTCCTCCCAGACTTCTCTGAGGGTGTTTCACATGCGTCCACTTCTGTCTCTGTCACTGAGTCGTGTCACAGTGAGACTCTCAGCCCGGCAGTCTGGCTCCGGAGTCCACGCTGCCTTTTTGTATGCAAATTTGCTTTGTCTTCTTCTCATGCTGTTCTGTGCCAGGTTCGGCCTCCAGTCCTCGAGGGACCCCTCATACAGGCTCCACATGGCTCCTGTTGGCGTCCTGGGACTCACATGTGGGCAACCACCAGTTTGTTTCTGTCTGATCTGTCAAATTCAGGTAAAATCTTAAACTGTCTGCTCCACCCACTGTGTTGACAGACCTTCCTTCTGCCTGGACCTAACAGTTTCCCAGGGCTCTCCAGCGGCTCCAGTCTGCAGTGAGGGTGGAGGAAACCCGGGGTCTACGTCAGCATCCTGTTTAAGAGGCGCTGGACGGACCCTCTGGCCTGGGTACCCTGCAGGAGCACTTGCCAGTGTGCATCCTGAGCATCACTCAGGCGATGGGTGTGAAGCTCTTGGATCAGGAGCTCGGTGGGGGTGGGGGTAGGGGATGGGGGCAGCAAGGCCTGCCGGCTTTTTACTGCCTCATTAGAAAGTTCACAACTTGATCTTGCCTGGTAAATCTCTTTAAAAAGATACGGTGTTATAGATCTTTGCAAAAGGGAAGGAGCCCAAGGGACAGAGGAAGAGGAGGTGGAGGGGGAAGGAGAGGAGGCAAAGAATGAATTAGGAAGTGTTGTGTCCATGTTATCACTGACTATTGAAGAAGAATTAATATGGTGTAAAAAACACCTTAACTCCCTGGGGCCGGGGAGTTAGCTCAGTGGTTCCGGCACCTGTCTTGCAAGTGCAAGGACCGGGGTTCGATCCCCAGTAACCACATACTGTACTGGACGAGGAGACTCACCCCAGCAGCAACCAGTACCACATAGCACAGTGCCGGGCGTGGTGGCTCACGCCTGTAATCCCAGCACTCGGGAGGCAGAGGCAGGAGGATTGCTGTGATGTGAGTCTGAGGCTGAGTTCAGGGCCAGCCTGAACCACAAAGCAAGACCCTGTCTCAAAAACAAAAACAAAGACCTCCCCCCCCCGCAATGTCCCATCTAGTATACCATACATGCCCTCACCATCCTGGCTCTCATGGGGCCAGATCATGGGCTCGAGATCAGTTTTTATTGTTTTTGCTTGGCTTGTAAGATTGTTTTTTTTTTTTTTTTTTTTTTTGAGACGGTATCCCATCATGTAGCTCAGTATGTAGCCCAGGCTGGCCTCAAACTCACAATGATCCTTTTGTTTCAGCCTCCTGAGTGATGAAGTTTTGATCACAAGTCGCCAGGCTCAGCTTGTAAACTCTTTTAAAAGGAAGCAAATGTGATAAATAAAAGATACAGAGGTTGTGGAGGATTCTTGGTAGGAAGGATCTCCCAGTAGTGCTACTATTCTTTTCTTTCTTTTTTCTATTTTTTTTTTTTGAGACAGAGTCTTTTTGTAGATTTCAGGCTGGCCTTGAACTCAAGTAGCCCAGGCTGGCCTCAAACTCTTGGAAATCTCCCTGCCTCATCCACCTGACTGCTGGAATGACAGGAGTATTGGCATTCTTATTTGAAAGTAGTTTAAGATTAGAGTTTTGGGGGTGTGGTCTGCTTTACTCACCCATCTCTCCAATCTCCTGGGGTTGGGAGCCAAACAGGGATCTAGGTGTGCGTGGGCTGAATGACAAGCTATCCTTCCCTGTGCCCGGGGCAGGTTGCTGCTGCAGTTGGGATCCAGAACATCCCCAAAAGCCCATGGGCTGGAGGCTTGGAACCCGGCCCGGTGGAAACTTCCATCAGTGCGGCCAGTGGGAGGGCGGCACATGGCTGGGTGCGTGCCCCAGGGAGCGTGGCGGATGCCATTTTTGTCTCTCACTGTGCTGTGAATGGCTCTGCTCCATGTTCTGCCATCACAGTGCTGCTTACAACAGGACTAACTGCATAGGGACTGAAGTAGCCCAGACCGCCAGGCAACATAAACCTCTTCTCTGTGAGCCGACTGTCTCGGGCATTTGTTACAGTAATGGACAGCGACTCATACAGTCACTGAGTTCTGTTTCTAGTCCCTGGCTAATGGAGGAAGAACTGGAGATGGACTGAAGGTGAAAACTCATCAGGTAGATACTGATGTCCCTGAAGGAACTGAATATACCTTGAAGCACGTTACCTTTTAAAAAGACAAAATATGGGGCCGGGGATATTTTTAAAATATTAGTGGTTCCGGCACCTGCCTTGCAAGAACAAGGGCCCAGGTTCAGTCCCCAGGAACCACATATAACAGTGTCGGCTGTGGAAACTCATACCCACCAGTAATCAGTACCACATACCACAGTGCCGGGCGTGGTGGCTCACGCCTGTAATCCCAGCACTCGGGAGGCAGAGGCAGGAGGATTGTGATGTGAGTCTGAGGCTGAGCTCAGGGCCAGCCTGAACCACAAGGCGAGACCCTGTCTCAAAAAACCTAAAAAAAAAAAATAAAAAGAATGTATATATAAAAAATATATAAATATATATATATTCTGTGGTCATGACTTGGAGCACACACACGTGTAATAATGCTCATGTTTATGTTTATGTTGCTATACACATATCAAAACACAAGCTTCACAGACTAATATTGGTTCTTTCTATACAGTTCTCATTAAATTTGTATATTGGAGAAAAAGGATGACTACAACCTTTGTGGATGGTTACTTGCATTTTGAAACATAGTGAAGAAAAAAACTTAGTCCTTTTCACTTCATTGGATCGTTATGTTCTGCGGAAAGTGGAATTGCCCGGGGGCTCATCCTGCTCATTAAATATTCTAAGAAATATTTTCTCATTATAAAATGTATAAACACTTAGTATCATATGGTCACAATATCTCAGAATATAATGTCATGGAAATTGTTAAAGAGGTATTTCGTAAAATGTTATTTTGGTGTGTGTTTTGTAACAGGAGAATTTGCTTTTATTTATCTTACTTACCCAAAGAAATTTTACTACTCTGATCATTTCCATATGTATTTTTTAAAGTGACTTGGCTGGTTGAAAATTTTATTCTTTAAATTAAAAGGGCATTGTATTCAAATAAAAGGAACAATCATAATAGTAATAATTAGAAGAGTTTATTGCTTTGCTTCCATGCAGATGAGCATAATGGAAATTGAATTGAGCTTTTGCAAATGGATTTGGAAACTTTGGTGGAGAAACTTGGAAGATAAATTTTCTCAAAGCTAAAGTAAAGGCAATTTGCATATGTAAATGAGATCAATTAATTTTAGCAAGCGAGTGAGAAAATCAGTGATTTTCAAAGTCCAGTAATTTGGTTAACCATCAGTCTCATTAGTCTTTCTGTTTTAAACTTAATTATTCAAATATAGAACCAGATTGAAGGGTGATTTATGGGGGACTCATCCTTAAGTTAATTACATGCAAGCCTTCCCGTACAAATGGAAGAATTGAGGGTGAAATTACAAATGCGTGGGATCCTTTGGTCATAGCTGCGTGGGTCCAACTTGGGAGAGACGAGGGAGTGAGAGGGCCCGGCTTTGATGCTGTCTAACGGGGCTCTCTGGGCCATTTTCTTCACTTCTAAAAAGCTTTAATTTTCTTATTTCCTACATTAGAAAGATTATACGTATGCCACAGGGCAGTTGTGAGGATGAAATGGAGACGTGGGTGTGTAGGTTCACCTTAGCACAGGGCCGGGCTGGGAGCGCCCCGCCCCCTCACCCTCCCGGTTGGGTAGAGGAGGACGTGGCTGGAGGAAATAGATGCTCTGCTTCTGGGGCTGCTAAACGGGAAGCGCGTGGTCAGCCTGGTCTTTTCTTTTCGGGAGTAGTTTTATTTGGTGGCCTTCTGTTGGCCTCTCACTGTATCAACTGCATAAAAAGAACAACAACCCTCAACCAAGCGGAGATGGGCTTCAGAAGCTCGGTCTCTGGAATTGCAGAAGAGTCCTGTGCCTGGGGGAAATTGTTTTGCTTTTATTTTCTCCTCACAATGACTGGTTCTTCTGATGTCTTGAACTTCCTGCTCTCACCAAACCATCTCATTATGATAATTAACACCCGAGCGACTCTGACACCGTGACTTAGTGGGGATGAAATTACTGCTGACACTTAGGTGAGGAAAGAGGCTTCGCTCTCTGAACTGCTCCAGGCCACAGGCTTAGTGAGATATGGAAGACAAGGTCCAATCCCACGGATCAAGTTTCAGGCTCTGAGCTTTACTCTTTCAAATCAGGGCTTTAACACCACAGGGGTGCTGGGGACAGTCCACAGGTAAGCCCTGATGAGGAGTGCACCCTTCATGGGCCGGAGGTTTAGTTCACAAATGCAAAGTCACAAGACCGATCCCTGGTATACACACACACACACACACACACACACACACACACTCACAGACACACACAAAAGCACACTTCACTGCAGACCCCGTTTAGCTGTGGGATAGTGAATTCGTCTGACATTCGTTGGAATTTATTTTTGCGAATCTGAAAGTCTGATCCACAGATGAAAGCTGGAGAGAATAGAATCTTCTGACTCAAACACCAACGAAAGCACCGGAGAGCAAAGGCAGCAGGGAAATCATGCACTTTCCCCTACTACAGTGATTTTTTTTTTTTTTTAAGGTTTTTTGAGACAGGGTCTCGCTTTTGTGGTTCAGGCTGGCCCTGAGCTCAGCCTCAAACTCACATCACAATCCTCCTGCCTCTGCCTCCCGAGTGCTGGGATTACAGGCGTGAGCCACCACGCCCGGCACTGTGGTATGTGGTATTGGTTGCTGCTGGGTTGAGTCTCCACACCCAGTATTGTTATGTGGTTACCG
>PVIR01042971.1:0-11967 GCA_004026965.1 Petromus typicus | reverse complement strand
CTTCTGAGGTCCACTGTGCCACCACGCACAAGGCAGGCTTGGACAAGACACTTCCACCCAGTCGAGGCCAGGGAGCCGGACTCCTGGGCGGAGGATTGTTTGACCTCGATGAGTTCTGCTGGGCGTGAGAGTAGAGGAGGAGAAGATACAGGAAGACAAGGACAGGTGAAGGGAGAGAGCAGACCCTGAACACACGGGGCCAGTGTTTGCCCTCTGATGAAAACTCTCCCCATTGCCCAGTGAGATCGTGAGTAAAATCTGCAGAATGTTTAAGTCCCAAGAAAGGAGGTGCAAAGGCAAGCTGTCGTTCAGAGAAGTACTCTTGCCATGACACGGGTTAATCCTCCTCTCGAGTCTTCAGCTCTGTGGTCCCGTTATGCCTTGTGTCTGAAATTCCCCCAAAGCCGCATGTAGTCACAGATGGGGCTTTTTCAGAGGTGACTGGATCTAGACAGTGTGACCCTGGGATTAAGCATGTGGTGGAATGGGTCCACTGACCGGTCTGCATGGCCCTAAGCCGAGCAGCCCACACCCAAAGCGGAAGGGGCAGAAAGAAGCTGCCCTCGTCAACCGCTTGCTGCCTTCGCTGTCTTCTGACTGCCACGGGCTGTTTCTCCTCTGCGACGCCCTCTGCCGTGACACCCCGCCTTGGAGCCAGCCGGCTACGGACTGAACCTCCATGCACTGTGAGCTACGGGAACCTTCCTCCTAGAGCTGTGGGTGATGGGTGTTTTGTTTCAGCAATGAGAAAAGTAACTAAGACAGTTCCCCTTGCAACACTTCTCCTGTGCTTTGAGGCCACCGCTAAGGAAAATGAAGGTGACTTGAACAGGAAGACCGTGACATCAGGCCCGTCCATATCCACTTTGGCCTGCTGAGTGTCTGCAGGGAGGAGTACACGTAGTGTGGACACTTTGTCCTGGACAGCATGAAGCCCATGTCACCAGGCTGCTCAAAACAGTCTGCAGTGTGGATTTGTGACTTCTGGGTGTTTCCATTCGACACTTTCAGACCTTGGCTGACCACAGATAACTGAAAACAGAAAAAGTGAAACTGGGTTACGGGGGGTTGGGGAGAGTGGCCGAACAGGACACTGCTGTGCCTTCAAGACGGAATAGAGTTAAGAATTTTAAAACAAATATTTTCCTGGGTTTTAAAACAGAGCATATTAATTTCATCTGGTATGCAAGGGGCCAAGGGATAAGAAATAAACTCACAAATATCTTGAGAGCTAAGCAATAGCCATGAGAGAGTGGCAGCAGTGTAGACCGCCCTCTGCTCACTAAAGCGCCGTGTTTTGGTGTACTGTTTTTCTGACAGCCCAGAATCGACCTTTATATTCCACTTCACAACCTGGTGGACTGGCTGTCACCTTCTCCCCTAACTAATCACACTTCTCCCCTTTGTCGTTTTGATCTATTTTATGCTCCTTCTTGGGAGCCAGAAGGCAGGAAGACTCACCCCTCATTGGGGCATTTTAACAAACCCAGAGGAAAGAAAGCAGCTTCCTCACAGCCTGGGGTGCTTTGCAGTCTCTGCAAGGTCACTGTGACCTCCAGGAAGAGAAGGGGATCCGGCAGAGCCCTCAGCTCGAGGTGGCACCCCTGCCAGCACTCCGTAGTGCAGGTAGGGCCTCTCCCAGCAGGGCCTGACCTCTGACACCACTGTGCTCCCCACGGGTTCGGTGTGCCCAAGGTGATGACCCCGAGTCCATGGCACTGCTCACTCCATGCACATCAGAGCCTCTGGGCATAGCCACACCCCCGTGAGGCCAGGCGGCTTCCTTCTGGGCAGTGAGGATGGACAGCTGAACGCACTGTAGCTCCTGGCGTCCTCGTGCCTTCGTGCCATTGACGTGGCATCGCTAGAAACAAGGTCCTACCCAAAGCACCCAAGTGTGGGGTGCCTTGCCACTGTGGTGAGGATTTGGGCAGCGGCTGGCCTGGAGATGGAGGAGGTGCAGCTACTGGCAATAAGAAGCAGAGGGGACATTTTGGAAAGAGACTCATAAGAAACACAATCTTTCAGCAGAGGCTGCCAGGACCGCTGTATGGATATCCTTAACCAAAGAGATCCAGGCACCTCTGCGGGAAATCAGCCAATTGTACACGCGCAGGTTTATTTCTGCCTTCTCTGTCTTCTTCCAATGGCCAGTCCAGTTCTCCTAGGACTAGCCACGCTGGTTTGACTATTGCAGCTTTGTGATATATTTTGAAAATAATATAGGGCATCCAGCTTTGTTCTTTGTTCTTGAAATTCAAGGCCTTTATGATTCTTTAGGAATTTTCTGTGAAGATGACACTGAAATTGTGGTGAGGATTATATATATTTTAGACACAAATGTAAAAGTTAAAGCTACAGCGCTCATAGGAGGAAACAGGAGACTATGCAATTAAGATTAGACAAAGATTTGCTAGACAGATTTCTTTCCGATACAGGAAGAAATACATTTAACAGAAGGTTGAGGACTCAACTTCACCTAAATTAAGAACTTCTAATTGAAATAAAATGAAAAGGCAAGTCATCGACTGAAAGAAACACACACAAAGTATCTATTGGTCAAAGTATATATTCAACACATGCACAGGATTCCAACAAATCAAACCCAAATCATTAGCAGCCTAGTAAAAAATAAGCAAAAGATACAAATAAACACTTCATCTTCCCCCAAAATGTAAAGGACCAGAAAGTATATGAAAAAGCATTCAAGATTAACTATCAGAGAAGTCCAAGTTAAACCACACTGAGATATCTCAGCACATCCCGTAGAAGGGCCAAGATGAAAAGGTTATTCATAGGAAATGTCGGTTCACATGTGGCGCCTCCTACGATGCTGCGGGAAAGTATGATGCCGCAGCCCCTTCTGAACAGCGCTGAGCCGACTCTCCGAGGGACCCAGCACTTCCCCTCTGAGCACTGACCCACGAGAAACAGAACGACGTGCCCGCGAGCTCCCCCATCTAGACTTCAGTACCTCTAGAAGCTTCATTCACAGGAACTACAAGAAATACAATCCAAATTCAACCAAATCTTATTCAGCAATAAATAGGACGGAAGTGCTAACACACTTTGCAATGTGAATGAGTCACATAGGTGTTCTGTTTACATGAACAAAATCAGACTCAATAGTGATGATGCTGAGTGTCTATTCATATGAAATTTCCTAACAAGCACAATTAACCTGTGGTGGAAGTCAGAAGGGCGATTCCCTCGACAAGGAGGTGCTGAGAGAAAGAGGCTTAATGGGACTCTGAAGTCACAAAAATATTTAATACTGTCACAGGAGTTTGGGGTACACTGGGGAAGCAGTTTGTCAAAATTCTACAATTCAGATGTGTATGTTTCAATATGCATAAAGTTTTTCATTAAAAACTACACAATTATAAAATGGGCAGAGGTGTAAATATCGGCCAAGGTTGGAGTTGGGTGGTAGATGCAGAGGGCTTGGTTATGCTGTTACACGAACTTTAGTGATGTTCAGGGGTCCGTAAAGAAAGCAAAAAGGGAAGGCTCAGCTTACTAGAAGTGAAACTGAGTCTTCTGTCACGGAAACAGTGTCGCATGTGGAGAGAGGACAGGGGAACAGAGTGAGAACCCAGAAATAGCCCCAGGCAGGCGTGCGTCTTTGGATGCACAGCGGCCACATCTGCGTTCTGTGGGGAGACACAGCCCCTTACGAGTGACGTCAGGAAGCCAGGTGGACACGTATGAAGAGATAAAATGCGATCCCTTTCTAAGGACTTCGTGAAAGTCAAAGGAACCACTGCGTACATGTAAAAACTAACCACACAAACACTGAGGGAAAAATAAGGAGGGTCCGTAAAGTGTGCGGCAGCAAGGTCCAGGAAGAGGGGCAGCCCTGCAGGTCCAAGCAGGTGCCAGCTCCAGGCTGAGGGCACAGACATGGCTAAGATCCCCAGGAGGGCCAGCGCCCACGTGGACGGAAATGGTTCCAGCAGCAGGCACAAGTGAGCGAGGGACATAGAGAGACAGCCAAAGTTCATCCCGAGAAGGAAGGGCGCAGCTGCCAGGGGAGTGGGTGCTTCCAGGCAGCAGGACGGATCGGCCCCTTCTGTGGCGACCTGGGGAGGGACGGAGCAGAGGCCCAGGTGAGGCACTCGTGTGGTCCCCAGACACCCACACCACTGGCCCCAACAAGCCCTGCACCAAGACAGCTGCCAATGGACGCCCAACAAGGTCACAGTGAGACAATGCCAAGACTTCGGGATGGTGGACTCTGCCAAGGTCCTCCCAGCCCAAGAGGATGGCCTGTCCCTTCCCAGGCCCAGCTGGCTCATGCCTGGAGGGCTGATGGTCTGCCTGGAGGTCAAAAGAGGAAATAGCCAGATCCAGCACAGCCAGGGTCTCCCCAGCAAAGAGGAGGGTGCAGGGAGGCCTGGGGGCCCAGAGGCCACGTCCAGAGATGGGGACTGACCCTGGCAGGATGCCAACAGCCCGGATGGAGCTGTGCTCAGTGCTCCTAGTTGAAACCAGGAAGACGAAGCAGGAACAGAGGCAGCCGAGGCCCCAGTGGGCACCGCAGGCTCCAGGCTGAGTCAGTCAACAGCCGTGGAGGACAGGGGCCTGGGTGCTACAGCGTGGGGCCTGGAGGGGCCCAGGCAGAGAGCAGAGCCACAACCACCCACGGTTAACCCAAGGGAGGATCTGCAGGAGGCTTCCTTGCCCTGCCAGCCGGGGGCTTGGTCCTCGTCCCTGTGCCTCAGTGGGCCAGCTTGGGTGACAGCTAGCAGGCCACAGGGAGCTGTAGTATGAGGCAGCTAGCACCGGTGGTTCAGGGCATCCCCCACTGAGCCCCAGCCCCCCAAGAGATGCTCTCTGCTCCCGCATCCCACGTGGGTGAGTGAACATCTGACCAACTAGACTTGACCTGGGCCACAGACAGTGGGCATTAAGGCACAGCGGGTCAGGCAGGCGGCCCCATCAGAGCCATGGACACCGGCCACTCTGAGTGAACCTCACTGTGGGGCCGCAGCAGTAAGGAACCTGGGACAAGGGGGCCGAGTGGCGGCCACCTCACCAGGTCCTCATAGCTGGGACCCTGGCCCAGCCAGTCCAGAGAGGCTCCTGCAGCCGTCCACTGACAGATCAGAAGGGCAGAAAAGGAGAGCCACGGTCCCCGGGCTGATGGGGACAGCAGTTCAGAGGAGGTTGCCCCTCTGGGAAGAACTACATGGCTTCCACACGTGGGTGGTGAGCAGGCCAAAGGAGGGCACTCCTGCCGGCCTGCCCTGCGGAGATGGAGGATAGAAAGCCCAGGAACGGGCAGCCTGGTCGCTGGCACAGAGCTGCTCCCAGGCACATTCGTTGGGCATAGAGCTCTGCACAGCCACTTTGGGTCAGAGCGGAAGTGAGTGGGGACTTGACCTGCAGGAGGAGGGGACGGTTCACAGGCCAGCTGGGGTACGTGGGACAGCCACGGAAAGGCGAGGCGGAGTCAGGGCTGTGGTCTGGGGCATGCTCCACTGCCCAGGGGCTGTTCCCGCCTCGGAAATGCAAACAGCAGGGCTGCTCTGCTCGGTGACTTGGTCGCCATCAGAGTTTAGCAGGGGAAGTGGGTGAAGCTGGCCAGGGTCCCTGCTCCTGGGCGCAGCAGCGGCAAGAGGGAAAGGCAAGGCAGGGCGCCTCTGGGGAGGCTGCAGTCGCCCACCTATAAAGGGGCAGTGGGACCACGTGTGCCTTCAGCACAGGTCTCAAGTCTGCAGGAAGCAGCAGCGGCTGGGCCGACTCTTGTCCACCCTTCACCGCCGGAAACAACCACTTCCAGAGGCCAGGCTCGAGCAACCTCCACCGCCGAGCCTCTGTGGGGGCGGACTTCCTGGGGAAAGAGGAGTCCGAGCGGTCCAGCGGTGTGAGCATCTGCGGTGCAGACACCGGGCTGCGGCGCCCCGGTGGCAGGGAAGCCCAGGCCAGCAGGGACCCACGGAGTCCATTGGTACTCGGCCGTCCGCAGTCCTGTGAAGGGGCATGAGTCGGCAGCGGGAGTGGGGCAGCTCTTAAGCAGATGCGCTTCTTCCTGTATGGAGTTACACCGGCCCAGGGCGAGCTGTGTTTGCAGCATAAGAACCAACCCGTTTGCCATCTCCGTGGAAAATCACAGAGAGCAGCTGTGCTGTGAGCCTGGAAACGGCTCCTTTCCCAGCTCTAAGCCCACCGAATAGGCCTTGAGGCCGAGCTCTGACCCTGGGGACAGGACCTGCAAAACAAGAAACCACCGGCCGCGCCATCGCCCTCTGTCCTGCTCCTTCCCGACGGCCGTTCTGCTAAGGTGGCCTTTTCAAGGCTTGTTCATTACACATTTATATATCTCTCCAGGAATTTCCAACGTGACTTTAAACATGCACATGTACTCTTCCATGTAGCAAACTAAGACAGTGTTCACCGCCCTGAAAACACAGACACTGGCAGAGGTGTTCTGCGCCCCCTTCTTATTGCCTGATTTTTGTTTCCTTCATTACTCTACATCATCCTGGTTTAAAACACAGCGTCAGTGCTGCTGACTCAAAACCTCTTCCTAGCTTCATCTAGAGCTTGACTCTGAAAACTAGAAAACCTACAAACAGCAAGGACAATACTGTGATTTCAGGGATAATCTCTGCAGAATTTTAATTCTACATGATTATAGAATTATATAATTATACAAAATTATATACTTATTAAATTATTTGTATTAAAACATGCTAATAATTTCATTACATTTTACTACGACCTAAACAGTAAGTCTACCCTTGTGCATGGTGATGACCCCGCCCCTGCGTGTCACACTTCCTGCACACAGGAAAGCAGTGCTGGGGGGCTGGGATTGAACCCAGAGCCTCATACATCCCAAGCAAGAGCTCTGCCACCAAGCTACACTCCCAGCTACAACAATCAATTTTTGATGAATTTGGCTATCCTCTGTACATATGCACATAATATATGCAGAGTGACCAAAAATACAGTAGATGTTCAAGCTTCAAACATGTATTACAGTAGAAGTCATATCACCGCCAGCCCCTGCAAAAACCCCCAGAACTGCTTCAGGAAGGGACGAGAAGCACAGGACAAGGGGGTTTAAAGCGAGAGGAAGCATTTTGAGGGGGACTGAGGACTAGGTGTCTGACTGTGTATCGTTTTTGAAGTTTAAACATTCAGTGCAGTTTTTGATCACATTGCGTGTGCTTGCACTTGTGCACACACACACGCGCGCACACACACACACACACATAGTAGGGCCTCTTCTACTAGCTCAGTTCTCTCCACAATTCTGGTTGGAACCAAACTGGGTGAGAATCCAGACAAATTCCCAGAAGGTCAAGGCTAAATTTGATTCGCCCAGCCCAGGTGGTAACCAGAAGTATGTGTGTGTGTGTGTGTGTGTGTGTGTGTGTGTGTGTGTGTGACCTAGAACACTCAAAACCAGTGTTGAACAAGCATTTGTCACACTGTATTGTTTGCAGCAATGACAGAAAAAGAATCTTTACACATTCAGTACAGATGTGATTTTTTCCTCAAGTATTTTCAGCTTTCCACACGGCTGAGTCTAGGAATCTGGGACACGGGGATGCAGAGGATGGTCCACGCATCCTTGTGTTTCAGTGGTTTGAAAGTTGAGCGTTAGCGCTGGGCTGCACACCTCCGGCCCGGGGCTTGTCTGGACTTAGTGGCACAGAGAAAGGCCTCTCCCTCCTCCTTCCCGGGGGCCAGTGTGCCCAGGACTCTGGGCCTCCTCGGGGGTGCACAGACTGGCGCAGGGGACTTGGCCAGCGAGGACTGAGGGGAGTGGTGAGGGCGAGTCACCCCTCCCTGCCTGAGCAGCCTCGAGGTCTGAGTGACACTGGCTGGGAGGATGCCCAGCTGGGGAAGGTGGGGACAACTGTGCCGCTTGCTGCTTGGGAGAGGTGACCTGACCCACTGCCCGCTCCCCCGCGGGGCTCCTGGCTTCCAAAGCCTGAGGTGGGCCCCGCCCCAGCACAGACGCCGCCCCACCTGGGCCACTGCCGCGCTGAGCGTTCCAGGCTGCTGACTCCACCGCATGGGGTAGGGGAAGGAGGCGATACCACTTCTGCTTTTGGCCAAGGCCCCCTGAGGTGCCAGTCTGGCACTTGTGAGTGCCCAGCCTCAGCCCCAGGTTCACTTCGTGTTTCGAGGGAGGTTCACAGGCAGTTCTGGTGTCACCTGCCCAGTTCTCTGCAGAGTTGCCTTGGGCTTCCAGAGACGCTAGGAAACGGGGGACCCGTTGCCTCAGCAGCACCCCAGCATGGCTCTCCTTTGCTCTCAGAAACCCCAAACTGAAAGTGCTCCATCCAGCCTCCGGGAACCCGTCCTCAGGCCAAGACCCGGGCTTGATGGGCTTTTTACAGAGCTGCCTGAGAGCCTCTTTGAAGTGGTGGGACGATGTGGAGACACACGCAGAAGCAGACGCTGAGGTGCAAAAGTTCTGCGTGCTTCGGGAAGAACCAGACCACCGTTTCAGGAGACTACTGCAGCCCGTGACTCAGCCGTTCTGAGGCCTTGTGAGCTGCAGTTAATGCACTGAAGCCACAGAGCCTCAGGCTGGGAGTGACCCCGTGACAGCTGCACGTGGACAGCAAAAGACTTCGCCACTTCACTTTTTCTCTGGCATCTTTTAAGGAAAAAAATCTCTACTGTCCAATGAGTGAGGAGTGGCCAGGAGCAGAAGCAGAGGCCACCGGAAGCCACCGAGGCACCAGGCATGCAGAGGAAGCCTGTAGGATCCGTCCCAGGCCGCCCTGTGAATCTTCACCTTCGCTGTTTTCCGTGTGCACATTTAATACCATAAATACCTCTCAACACACCGCACTCCCCCACACAAGAAATCTTGAAGTGTCTTGGTCGTGTTGCATTCAGTCCTAAATATTTCATAATTTTTACTCCAATAGCTCCTTTGAGACACCAGCAGCGTGTTGCTCAGGGATTTTGAATGTCTGTCGTTTTTACTTATTAGTGTTTCATCTAGCTGCTAATTTCACAGGGTCAGAGAGAGTTGAATTGTGCAGCCACTTTTGTGTCCGCTGAGCCCTTAAGGAAGGATCCACGCTCAAAGCCTGGGCCGGTCCCGGGTCCGGCTTCCGAACACACCCGCCAGAGCAAGCTGGCCTGTGGTGTTGTCCCGCTCTCTGCTTCCTGGAAGCTTGCTGTCCTTGTCCGCGCCCTGTGGGTTTCTCAGAGCGCTATCACAGAATTCCCAGACGTGTGTGCTCCTTCCTCTCCCCTCCAGGAGGACACGTTCGGAGGTCAAAACCTTGGCGTCTATGTGACTTATGCCTTGTGTCATCTCACAATGACAGTTATTTTCTCTGACAAAGCTTCTCTCATTGATCTTGCTTAATATCAATATACTGTGCTACATCGGTTTTCTTTTAGGAACTTTGCTGGTTTTTCCATTAATTTCAATATTTCTGTAGTTGTATTTGAAGTATATCTCTGAAAACAGGTACAGTTGGCATTTTAAAAAAAAATCTAAGGCAGCAAATGAGTTTAATCTACTTATATATACCATGATTACTGATACATTTATATCCACTTCTGCCTTCTTTGTGTGTTCCATTTACCATAACTTCTTTTATCTTTTTCTTTCCCTTCTGTTGAATTAAGATTCTTTGGCCTTTACCCCCCTCTGTTGGTTTGGAAGGTAAACATTCTCCTTTCTTGTCACTGTTACATTTTTAACACGAGTCCCTGGCTTTCAAGCACCTGCCGTCATGCTGTCCAGCACAGTAGGACCGCAGGCCGCCTGTGTCCACCAGAAGCATGGAACAGCAGCACTGAATAGCTGGTACAGAGGGGCAGAGCCACAAGTTAGAGTCAAAACATTTCCAAAATCTCAATTGAAAAAGACTCCAGCTTTGTAGTACACACTTGTACTACCAGCTCTGAGAAGGCTGAGGCCCGGCAGGGCCAGCCTGGGCAGCCGAGGCAGAGCCTGTCTCAGCGTGCAATTTGGAAGGGCCTGGGCTGAGGCTCGGTGGTGGAGCAGCGTTCAAGTCAGCCCCCAGCACTGCACAAAGAACAGGACAAACTTGACAGACAGTTCTAGTGGGACTCGAGTTAGAACCTCAGGCTCCCGGGAACCTGGAGACCCACACTCCCATATCCACCCACTCCTAGGCCATCACCCGTGTGACCGTCATGGCCCTGCCCTCCACACCCCCTCTGTCCCACGAATCCACACACCACGCCTCTTCAGATTCACCAACATCCTGATTCTAGGGTTCTCTTATTATTTATTTATTTACCTATTTATTTATTTTGAGATAGGGTCTCGCTTTGTGCTTCATGCTGCTCCTGATCTCCCTGTGTAGCCCAGGCGAGCCTTGAGCTCTTTGGCAACCCTTCTCCTGCCTCTGCCTCCCGAGTGCTGGGGTTACAGGTGTGAGCCACCACGCCCGGCTCTGTGGTGTGGTACCAGGGATAGAAGTCAAGACCTTGGGTTTGGAAGACCATTTAGCTAAATCCCCATCATCTCTCTTTCTCTCTCTCTCCCATATATATATATATATATATATCATTACAAACATGTAATTACAAATTACATTTGCTTGGTCATATCTTCATCATCTTTAACCTGTTTCCCCCTGATACTCCCCACTCCCCATTCCTATATCCAAGAAATCTACTTGCCAGTTTTCCTATCCTCTCTCTTTTATTTCGCTTTTTGAATGATTTGTATTTTGGGTTTTCTTACGAGACAAACACTATGATACATAAGCCATGCATCTGACTTATTCCACACAGCATTATGGTCTCCGGTGATGTCTGTGTCCCTAAAATGACTGGAACGGTCCTCCTCCGAGGCTGAGCAGCGCTCTGCTGGGGATATACACCGCATTTTTCTACCCATCCGCTGCTGAGGGGCATCTAGGCTGCTTCCCTGCTGTGCAGGCGTCTTAGGGACTTTCAGACGCACGCTTTCCTTCCAGCCCCCAGGCCAGAGTGGATGCGCCGAGCCACCCAGACCCCAAGCAGAGGTCCACCGCGGGTGCCTCCATGCAGTGCTCTGACCCTAGCGGGACCCGGACCCTGGAAGGGCCTTGGAAGAAAACCCATCTAAGGCTCCTGGCCGCACCACTACCAGCCTGTCCCCAGCCCACCCCGCGGACGCAGGCACTGCTCGTGGGTGTTCGCTAAGGTGCTCGGCGCTCGGGACTGGACTGACACTCTCCTGAGAAGGGCCGCCTCTGATGGTGGCCCGCGTTGCTGGAGAGGCACACCACCGTGAAAATAGCGTGCTGCGAGCGCCATCTGTCGGCCACCACTGCCCGTTACACTCAGGGCTGCTTACCTTCTGAAATCCTTTCGGTTTTTCTTCCACCGGCAGTGCGAAGCCTTGGTCCACGGAGGGGAAAGGGATTTGAAAAAAAGAAAAGAAAGATACGTGCTGTAATATGTCATGTAACGACACCTTTAGGCTATTTCAAACTATGTGAACTACAAGTAAAGTTTTTTAAATGTTTAAAAGGTAGAAACAATGCATGGGCTCCTGCACTGACTTATTTTTACACACATAAAAAAATCACCCCAGTGCTGCTAACGACTAGAAAAACAAAACAACCGTGCTATGCATAAGGTGTGGTCGAAAGATACAATGAATATCTACATTTTAAAATTTATTTCAGTAAAGACACATTGCGGTGGTCACCGTCACCCCCCCCCCATCTGAACACACTTATCCCGTCGCTCCTGATGCTTTCTGAGGCGGCTCTGAAGTCCTCCTTCGTGAGCATCAGCTGTGCTCCGAGCACAGGCTCTGCACACTCCCGGCCGCCCTCCCACACCCTGGGCTGCACTCTGCACAGGTCCCTCGTCTGGCAGAAGCTGTCACCTTCCTGCTGGTGACAGCTGTGTTCCCCACTGCTGGCTCGGAGGCCCCCTAAGGGCTCTAGGGCCCCCGTCCCCTGGAGCCTCTACTGCACCAGGGCCCGACACACTGACCTTCAGGGCACCGCC
>PVIR01042970.1:0-11981 GCA_004026965.1 Petromus typicus | reverse complement strand
CTAAATATGTTCCCTTCAAAATGCTGTGTGTCAGCTGGGTACGGTGGTTCACGCCTGCAATTCTAGTATTGAGGAGGCTGAGCCAGGATAATCACAGCAAGTTCAAGGCTATTCTGGACTACACAAGTCAAGGCCAGCTTGAACTATACAGTGAGACTCTCATCTTAAAACAAAAGAATACTGTCACTCATTTTACTTTACAATACAAAGCAGAGTTATACTTTTTATTTTGAGCTAGGATCATACTCTCTTTCACCTTTCTTTGTTAGGCTAATTGTCATATGGCTGCTTTCCTTAAGATTTTAATGGTTCTTCTTTTTTTCCCTGTTAGGCTCCAATTATACTTTTTTAAAGTGACACTATGGTTTGATTTTAGCTTTGAGGTTTCTACTACTACACAGTTTCTTTGAAGTCTGATTTCATTATGTTGTTCTTTGAATCTTACCAACGCCTCTTTTAAAAACTGTGTTCCAGAGTATTGCTTTCGGAAAGAATAAATACATTGCAAGGGTTTTTCCTTAAGTCAAGGGAATCTACTTTGCTATGAGACAAGGAACTTGGAGACCAAACTCTGTTCATTTCACTCACTTTTCATGGAACTGGTTCCTCCAACCCTCTATAACCTTCTCTCTTCACACTCATATTACTACCAACAATGAACTGAGAGAGAAGAATAGAGTATGTTTAATACATAAATCTACAGTTCTGGAGTGAAATGCAATTATTCTCCACGAAACCTGAAAACTTTGTGGTGGTAGCTGTTGCTGAATGAAATTGCTGTAAGCCATTTTAGCTCATGTATTCACTAATAACTTCAGTTTTGATGAATTCTTTAATAATACAGTAATGGAACAATGAAGGTGCTTATTTCAGCATTATATAAAGTACAACACTTTAAAACATGTAAAATGTACAGTTTAGCATTACAAAATCTAAATGTCTCTTACAATTTCTTTTGGCCTGGTGCTGACACACTTATCATTGCTTGCTAAATGTGAATCACGTTGTTGCTCCTAGTAACATAACTAAGTAATCACAACTCTCAATCCTCCTTTCAAAGTCCTGGTTACTGTCTGAGAAACTTCTACTGACACCTCATAAGATCAACATCAATATTTGCAGAAAAAGTGTCAACATCTTACAAGGCAATCTTATGGAAAATAGTAGAGCCCTCCCCCACCCCACCTGCCTCGGAGAAATACCACCTGCCTAGCTATTTTGGTCTTGCAGAGGTTGACACTGGGGAATGAAATACAACATGGATAATCTGAATCAAAATACAGGAAAAATGGACTTTTAAACAATTTGATTAGCTTATTTTTTTATGTATGCACAAGATTTTCATATGATAAAACCATCACTAAAGAATTTTAAGAAAGTTCTACCAAAAAGAATAAAACAAAAATTCTTAGTGGTAAGAAGCATTATATCATGGTTTTCTTGCTACATAAAATAATAGTATTTCCTACTCTTTGACAACTTAATGAGATCCAAAGCAAATAAATGGAAACAACCTAAATATTCAACAACAGGAGAAAAATAAATAGGCAAATAAAATAATATTACAACAACTGTAAATTACATTTTCTAACAGTTTTGGTGAGCTAAAATACCAATACAAAAAATTCATCTACTTAAGGTATATACTTCAATGATATTTTAATATCTTCAGAGTTGTTTATACATCAATGTGGGGAACGCTGATCATTTTAACAATATTAAGCTTTCCTATCCATGTACACAAGCTGTTTCTTCATTTATCCAATCACATTCAAATACTAGAGAAATGATATGATGTAGATATGTAACTGGAAAAATCATAAACCTTGCTACAGAACTGACTGATTTTATTTTTATACATTTCTGTATTTTTCAAATTTTCTATAATTTCTAAAATATTATCTCAAAAGAACATATTCTTTTAAAAAATACATGTATATTGGGCTGGGAATTAGCTCAGTGGTTCCGGCACCTGTCTTGCAAGCGCAAGGACCCAGGTTTGATTCCCTGTAACCACATACCATACTGGGCATAGAGACTCACATCCAGCAGCAACCAGTACCACATACCACAGTGCTGGGCGTGGTGGCTCACGCCTCTAATCCCAGCACTGGGGAGGCAGAGGCAGGAGGATTGCTGTGATGCGAGTTGGAGGCTGAGCTCAGGGCCAGCCTGAACTCCAAAGCAAGACCCTGTCTCAAAAAACCTAAAAAAAAAAAAAAAAAGGTATATTAAAAAAAATACATGTACATTTAAAATATTTTATATACATATTATGATCACAATTGACATCGAAAATTTGTAGCAGTGCAGCACTTAGAAATTTCTCAAAGGGGCCGGGGAGTTAGCTCAGTGGTTCTGGCGCCTGTCTTGCAAGCGCAAGGGCCCGGGTTTGATTCCCCGGTAACCACATAACAATACTGGGTGTGGAGACCCACACCCAGGAGCAACCAGTACCACGTACCACAGTGCCGGGCGTGGTGGCTCACGCCTGTCATCCCAGCACTCGGGAGGCAGAGGCAGGAGGATTGTGATGTGAGTTGGAGGCTGAGCTCAGGGCCAGCCTGAACCACAAAGCGAGACCCTGTCTCAAAAAAACCTAAAAAAAAAAAAAAAAAAGAAATTTCTCAAAAACATAAAATGGAATTGCCATATGATCCAGCAAATCTACTCTTAGATATATGCCCCTCAAAACTGAAAATACACATCCATACAAATACTTATATAAAAGTATGTACAGAAGCATTATTTGCAAGTCAAAAAAATGTAATAACCCAATGTTGACCATTATGTGTCTGCTTCAAAATTGCAAAGTATGTGCAGTAATGGACCCTGAACCATAACTTTACCGATGGGTGGAACATGAAGGTATGTTGTATCTTTAAGATGAAACACAACATAATGCTAAGTAAAATGAGCCAGCTCCAAAAGACCACGTATTATGTGATTACAATTAAATGAAATGTCCAAAATAGATAAATTTATGCAGTCAAAAAGCAGATTAGCGGTTTCTTAGGTTTACGGTTAATGGGAAGGACTAGAGAATAAAAGCTAAACAGCACAGAATTTGGGTCTCAAAGATCTTTCTAAGGAAGCAATGTCTAAGCTGAGGCTTAGGGGCAACATTTATATATAATTGCTTTAAATATTTGTTAAACATGTCTTTAAAATAAGTAGTTTCATACACTGAAAAGACAAAAAGACTTAAAACTCCAAAGAGAAAATGATTTCAACAAATAGAGCAACTTCTACCACCTTCTGTATGATACGTAGAGTCCAAAATAGTCACAAATTATCATGAAATACAGGGTCATTCTAAAGTGCATTAATTCTAAAATGAATGAAATAAAAACTAGAAGAACATACCACAGTCTCCCTATGCATCCAAAACCCTACTGTTGCCCATCTGTAGTTTGGAGCCACTTGACGGCAGTTTGCAGAACTTTCTTGACTACTGATGGGGATGATCCTATGTTCCCAAGGCTAGAAGTTCCTTGGCAAAAGCAGCAACTCCAACAATCTCCAATTTGCCATTGCTCAGTGTTTTGGTATTTTTGGTTTGTTCGTTTTTTGTAGTTATTTTGTGAAGTTTTTTTTTTGTCTAGGTTTGTTTGATTTGTTTGTTTTGCCAGAGTAATAGGGAGAACTATTCAAGAACATATTGAAGGCACAAAGTCCCACCTTTTACTTTTCTGGAATTCCCTTCACAGCATTGATATCTTTTCTCCACTTATCATTTTTCCAGGCCACTCGGCTAAGCAAAGAACCAGGTCCACAAGAGCTGAATGTAGCTTTTCATGGAGGCTTTATTATATGCATGTGTTGCTTCTTACTTTCCAATATCTATTTCTTGCTTTTAGTACCAGAACTCAGATTTTTGTAGAAGGCTATATGCCTCGCATTTCTGTTTCCTCAGACTCTACCGCTAGGAGATATGGTTAAGTGGTACAATGTAAGCAGAAAGGGATTTTGGGAAACTCTGCTTGAGTGATACAGGCATCAACTTCCGTCTACATCTTCTTCTCTAGAACTTGGGAATGGGACTGGAGATGGAGCTACAGCAGAATGTTAGAAGGAACCTGAGCCCTGACAATATTATAGGGCAGCCCATCTCCAGATTGCCACTAGGAGACAAGAAATGCTTACTCAGTGGTTAGGTTTTTATACTACAACACTATATACGATGAGTACAAATTTCTATCATAGGAAGCATCCAAAATTTTGAAGGTTTCAATATACAAAGCCCAACTCTTATGTTTATAAAAAACATTCACAGCACTCCAGACTTGTAATCCAGTAAGGAGTGAATAAAGGTCATTAAATGGAAGAGCACAGAGGGGTGATTTCAGACAGAGAATCTCTTAAGAACCATGTCGTCGGGGCCGGGGAGTTAGCTCAGTGGTTCCGGCGCCTGTCTTGCAAGCAGCGCAAGGACCCGGATTCGATTCCCCGGTAACCACATAACAATACTGGGTGTGGAAACCCACACCCAGCAGCAACCAGTACCACATACCACAGCGCTGGGCGTGGTGGCTCACGCCTGTAATCCCAGCACTCGGGAGGCAGAGGCAAGAGGATTGTGATGTGGCCAGCCTGAACCACAAAGCGAGACCCTGTCTCAAAAAACCTAAAAAAAAAAGAACCATGTCGTCACTGAACTCATTCTCCAAGCCACCTCAGAAGGTACATACTCCAGGTACAACGGCGCTTACTCTGTAAATACATTTCCAGACAAGTTCCCTGGCGCCTCCTTTCAGTGAGATTTCCACACCTAAATTTCTCCTACATGGATATTTTGCTGGAACACAATCTCCTAGGCGGCTCCACCCACCGGTAAAGTCATGGTTCAGGGTCCATTACTGTACATACTTTGCAACTTTGAAGCAGACACATAAAATGATGTGGCTCAGGAATGTTAAGTTTTTTCAACCTTGGTCCCCGCTGATTTCTGCTCAAAATCTGTATTTTATTACCACTTTTTACACACAATGCCTCAACCTCCAAAATAAAGTCCTTGAATTTTGTTTATAAAATTTATTATTCTCGGGGCTGGGGATTTAGCTCAGTGGTTCCGGCGCCTGTCTTGCAAGCACAAGAACCCAGGTTTGATCCCCGGTAACCACATAACAATACTGGGTATGGAGACTCACCCCAGCAGCAACCAGTACCACATACCACAGTGCCGGGCATGGTGGCTCACGCCTGTAATCCCAGCACTCAGGAGGCAGAGGCAGGAGGATTGCTGTGATGTGAGTTTGAGGCTGAGCTCAGGGCCAGCCTGAACTACAAAGCGAGACCCTATCTGAAAAAAACCTAAAAAAAAAAAAAAATTTATTATTCTCTGGGGGTAGACACAGGCATAACTGAAAATGATATTAGCATTTATCTAACAAGTGAAGTTTAGATAAAGTAACTTTATAGTGTTTAGAGGCCAGGTGGGAGGAGGAAAGGACAGACGGCTACTAAATTCCCAGAGGTGGTCTTGTCTGTATGAAAGTAAATTGTTTTGCATTGAAAACTAAATGTAGATTACTTTATTACCCCTGGTTCTGGGACCTGAACCCAGGGCCTCCACATTGAGCTGAGTCCTCAGCTTTCATCTTAATCGTGCCCGACTATATTACTAAATTGACCAGGTTGTCCTCTATCCTGTGATCCGTTTGTCTCCCAGCCAGAGGGCTGGAGTCACAGTCAAGGGCCACCATGTCAGTGTAGACGGCTTTTATTATCATGATGAGATAACGGCCTTTTAAGTAGGAAAACCACGCACAAAATAAGTAATTACATAGTGAAATTTTTATCCTATTACTAAAATCTGTAGGCTTCCAAATAATAATATGCGTGAATCAATCAGAATTACCTATTTTCATTTCAGGTCAGAATTAATCCATTGTATTTTCTAGTCTTTCTAATTTCTGAAAACTAATAAAATTCACTAAGTGTGGTGCTTAAGTTTAAAATAAATGATTATTTTATAATTATCGAATTCTTTCATGTCAATGTTCACCTGTTTAAGAGAGTTTTTCTCTCGCTTTCTTTTTTTATATAATTTAGGGAGAAAAAACATTCTCCACTCTTTTCTTTAGGTAGGCAATGTCGATCAGCCAGGAGGAAGCTTCAAATTTCAGAAATGATTTTCAATATCACGCAAAGGCCAAAAAAACATGAAATACACAGACTGCCCTGCGTCCTTCACTGAAGGCAGTTCAAATTTTGGCGTGTACTGTCGTCAGCACTCGGTGACCTTTCATACAAGCAAAGCATAAACGACTACAACTACCTTGGTGACTATACGTCCCTAATAAGCCATACACATTCGGGCAGAAGTCATTATTTGGCCAAGTCCTGAGGGAGGTGTAGGGAACGTGCCATGACCGCGGCGAGATGGGAGAGGCCCGCGGCGCCTGGACCTGCCGGCGCTCACCAGGTCCGCGCGCAAAGCCCCACTTCGCTCCCGAGCGCTTTGTCTCCCTCGGGCCAGAGCGCTTCAGATCAACACCGGAGACAAACTGGCCGGTACTCAAGTGTGGCGTCCGCGGCTCGGGGCGCACGGAAGTTTCCACGGCGGCGTCTGTCCCCGCGCGCGCACCTCCCCGGGGCAGCCGGCGCCGCGCAGGAGCAGGGACAGATCGCGCCGCCCGGGCGCAGCGCTCCCAGCCGGCACCAGCCAGACAAAGCGGCGCGGGGAAAAGTTGCACCGACCGCACCTCCCGGGGCCGCCCGCGCGCCCTCGCCCTCGGTGGCCAGGCAGGCGACGCGCTCTCCAGCCGCGACCCCAGCGGGAAGTTCGGCGCCGGGACCCCTGCCCGGCCTCCCGCCTACCTGCTGATGTAGCCGTCGCCGTCGCCGTCGCACGTCTGGAACAGGCGACGCACCCTCTCCTCCTCGCCCGTGCTGGACGTGTCGCTGCTGCCGCTCGCGCTGGCGCTCCCCGCCGCCATCATGCGCGCCCGCGGCCCGCCGAGCATGCCCAGTGGGCGCGGCCCGAGGCCCGACGCGCCCGGCCCGGCCGAGCCCCCGCCCTCGGGCGTCACTTCTGCCGGAGAACTGAGACGCTGGGGTCTGCGCGTGGGACGCGGAGTGAGCGCTGGCGCCCAGGCACCGGGTTCCGCACCGTCGGCCTCAGGGAGTTTTCCACGCTTCTCAGGGACTCAACTTCTGAGCACCGACCTGCCCTTCACTCTGCTGGGCAAAACCTGCCCTGTCGTGTCGGGTGCCCTGCTAGCGATCGCTCACTCTAGATTTTCCTCAGGAGAGCGCACGGAGTAGACGCCCTCATTTGTTCCACCTCAGACCTGGACGGTGCCTCTTTCATCACCAAACCTCCGAGTTCAGAGATAGACAAGTAGTTAGTTCTTCCTGGGGTTGTTTTCAAGGTGAAAGGAAATCATACATAGCGCAAGACAGTGCATACCAAGTGCTAGCTGAAGGTTAGCTTTCACTGTCCCACTTTACAGGTAAGAAAGCTGAGCTGCCCAGATATGCGCGGGGTTCCAGGCCTAGTGTGAGGGGAGAGGCATGTTTGGACGATCTTAGGTCCACAGCAGGAGCTCTGAAACATGACACTCTTCTATTACCATGGCAGAAAGGCAACCACAATGAACCAATTTGTCTTTTGGCGAGTGACTTCTTACTGTGTTCCAGGCTTCCCGCCAGAGGTCTGCGAAGTCCTGTGGTGATTTGAAAAACATGTCCGCAGTCTCTCTGGTGCATTTCTCGTCAAGCAGTGTTTTTTGTCTGTCCATGCATCTGGCTGATGCCTCAGGACTGCCTTGAATTCTGAGGCTGGGTTGGAAAGGCATGTTCCTCCTGGCTCTCTCAGTGGGAATATATATGAATCTTTGAAGTTCTGTGCGGTCCTGAAGCAAGCTTGGCTGCCCCGACGCTGCCATGTTGGAGAAGCATGAGAGGACAATGTAGACACAAAAAGATGCTGAAGAGCCACAGCTGTTCCAGTCTCCAGAAGTTTAAGCCAGATGTCAGAGAAACACGATGTTAGCTCTAAACACCACGGCGCATGGAACAGGCGGAGCAAAATCTACCTAAGCCCAGCCAACCCTTCAGAGCTGTGACGATGATCACAAAAGGATTGTTGTTGCTTTGGGCTACTATGTTCTGAGGTGATTTGTTTATGTAACGGAGATAACTGGGTTAAGTCTACAAGTCAAGATGTCTTGTGCTCAAGATCAGAAAAAAGGGACATCTGGTTCTGTTTCTTCTGCTCTCCACCCACCCACCTCTTCCTATTTTCTTTTTAATTCTGTAAATGCCCGGTATTTTAAGACACTTACACAGTGAGTAGTATGAGTAGTATGTCACCTGAGATAAACTTTGTAAATCTACTCGATAATATTTGTTTAACAGATGCTAGTAGTGTCACAGATACTTCTAGCTACAATAAAATAAGGATCTAAACTCAGGTTTATACAGTATACGTTTTTCCAGTTTTTATAGAGTAAAAATTTTGTGATTGCCTGGCTTTATAGCCAGGGAAGAGTTACCCTCAAATCCTCCTAAAGAGTTAGTGGTTTGGGATTTACAAGGAAAAAAAATCTTTTTTCTAAGTAGAATATGTACGTAGAGGGTCTGAAAATCCAAAGAATTTTCCTAGATTTGGGTGAGTCTTTGTTTAATCACATTCTTTACAAAGAGGAAGAGGAGAACTAACCTCATCAAAGCAACAGATGCTTTTTCCTTAGAGATGTCCACAGAAGTTCTGGAGGCTTACGCTTAGACCAATATGAATTAATCTGAACACAGCAAATGTGGATTTTCATAAACTTCAGAAAAAACATTTTGTTATGTTTGAGTTATTCAAAAATGGCTGACCAGATAACTTCAACTTTCCAGAAAAGAGTTATTTTTGAGTTGCTATGAAGCATGTGAAATTTAATCTGATAAAATTATGGGAAGGGGTAATATTGTATATCATTAAAGAGAGATGCCATAGGACTATAAAGATGATAAATACCAGGTAGAGCTTGGAGAGCAACAGCGATGATTGTAAATCAACCGTACAGGTTGTGTAGACTGTAATTTCAAAGGTTTTATGTTCTTATCTGATATGAGTTCATAACTCAGTCTGTTTTTCTTATCTAGTTTTCTTCTCAGATTCCTCTTGGTTATAATGACTCTTTATATTTATTTGTGCACTTCAAAGTTTACTATGTTTAAGACATACTACCTCATATGTCTTAAATTGGTAGCTAAAAGCAGCAGCATTTTGCAAACTTGATTATTCGGTGCTTACTCTTCCAAACTGAATTTATCGGGACTAAAACCACATGAAGGAATTAGAGGGGTAAGCCCATGACACCTTCAACTCATCTTTCTCTCTAGGATATGTTTTTTAATGTGAACTTCTAAAAATTATTATATGCTTTTTCTTGTAATGTTGTTTGTTTCATGTACAAACATGCTTGTACATGAAACATGCTTGCTTCACGTAATTGTTTCATGTAATGTTTACATTCTTTGTGTGAAGTCAGTGCCTGTACTTAACATGTTCATGTTTGATCCACTTTCCCTTCGCTCCCTCCTGTTTCCTTCCATCTCTAGATTTCCTTCCTCCCCTTTGAGAAAGATCTATCATCCTACTTCCTGTTATCTACCCTGTATTTTGCTCTTTATTTATACTGTACTTTGCGTTTCTATATGGGAGAAACCACATGCTATTTCAGTTTGTGTATTTTTATAATCCCTATATTCCTTAAGGAAGCCTTCTTTTATCACTCCCATTCACATTGGTCTTCCAGAGCTCTCTTATCTTAAAGCAGACAGTCTGAAAAACAGTATCATATAGTTCAGCAGTGGTGAACCTTTCAACCCCAAACCCATTATTTGTCACAATGTATCAGCACTGCAGTTAAACCTGAATACTGAGACTTTAGGTTTAAAAAAATCAACTGTCAGCCTATGCTCAGCTGCTTGGCTTGCATGCCGACAGAGAGGGCTCTGTGTATCTGTCGCAGAACATAGGCTCACCACTACTGAAGTTTAATTATGATTTGACGCCTTCTGCATCATCTTGCCCTGTTGTATCAATTACTTATTATTGAATGAGGCTGTAAATTCCTGAGAAACATAGTGAGGTAGAATTAGGAAAGCTTCATCAGATTTTCAGTAAGTCCTTACCGCAAGTTAATAAATTAGTATATACCATTATATTTTACAGTTATTAGTACTTTGATGGAGAAGGGGAAAGTAATGGTAAATAAATTCTAAAAAGGTGAAATAAAGTACTTAGGCAAAAGAAGGGCTGGAATTGATCTCTGTCGCATCCAGGTCCTTCATGTTTACTGTATATTGTCATAATGTTAGGGTCTTGTGTTACTCATGCAAAATATAATAAAAATATAGTAAATGCTTTCATTTAAAAAAGTATCTTACAATAAAAAACAATTTACCATTAATCTCTCTCAAAATATTCCCCCTCACTTCAAATAAATTTATCCCATCATTCTTGCCACTTTCTGAAGCACTTCTGAAAATCTTTATAAAACTTTTTTCCTTTTTCTTTTCTGAGTACACATCTGCAATTCCTGCAGTTTACAGTCATCCTGGGGATCTTGTTTAGATATTTGATCCATTTAGGTTTTCATTTAGTATATGGTGAGAAATAAGGGCTCACTTTCACTCTTCTGCACACAGCCAGTTTTCCCAGCACCACTTATTGAACAGGATATCTTTTCTCCAACATATGCTTTCAGCCCCTTTGTCTAAGAGGAAATAACTGAATATGTTTTGTATCCTCCATTTTGTTACATTGATCCACATATCTGTTTTTGTTCTCATACTATGCTGTTTTTATCACTATCACTTTATAGGATAGTTTGAAGTTAGGTACTGCTATTCCTCCATCTTTGTTTTTGTTGCCCAAAATTGCTTTTGGTATTTTGGGTCTCTTCTGGTGCCATGTGAATTTTAGGATTGTTATTTTCAAAATCTGGAAAGGATTCTATTGTTATTTTGATTGGAACTGCATTAAATCTGCATAGCAGTTTTGGGAGTGTGGTCATTTTTAACAATATTGATTCTGCCTGTCTACGAGCATGAGAAATCTATCCATTTTCTGATTCCTCTTCAGTCTCCTTCTGCAGAGTATTGTAGTTTTCTTTGTAGACATCTCTCACTTCCTTGGTTAGATTAATTCCCAGATGTTTCATATTTTTAGAAGTATTAAAGGGTTAGTGTGGGACTAGAGCAAAGACATGAAGAACAAGTCAGGTAAAAAAATAATAATAATTTTACTTCCAATTGTAGTGGGGCCAGATCACACCAAGTTAGTGCCCAGAGTGTCTGGTTGTGATCCTCATTTTGTTCTTTCTGGTGTAGTCCTCTACTCCTATCTGGTGTAGTCCTCTACTCCTATCTTATTTTCTGATGGGGTGGGTCTGAGTTAACTTACATGCTTCTTAATAGTCTTTGTCACAAGCAGGGTAAACTTGTGTAAATCAAGTGTCCCAGTGTCAATTTCATAGATGAGGAGTAAGCATAAACTGATAGTTATCAGCTTCGAAGGATCAGGAAGCAGCCAAAGGGAAGTAAACAGTTTATATTTCTTTTCTCATTTTAAATTCATGATAGGTAAAGTGACCAGTGCAGACAGTGCCTTTATACTTTATAGCCACTGGACTATTCTGACTCACAGGGGCTGGCAGTTAAGCGAACAGGGTGAACAATCTTTACCAATGAGGACCAAGCTTACAGCAGGCATCTCTGATCCACATGATTTTCTAATATTCCCCATTGAATTTTACTATGTCTGATATTAGAATTGCTACTCTCATTGACTTCTGTAGTCTTGGTGCATGAAATGTTGTTTTGCATCATTCAATTTTTAATCTATGAATGTATTTTGGACTAGATGAGTTTCTTGAATGCAGTAGATTATTGGATTCTGTTTTGACCCAGTTTGTCAATCTATGCCTTTTAGAGAGCTCAGGCTGTTTTTGTTTTGTTTTGTTTTGTTTGGGGGGGGG
>PVIR01042969.1:0-11964 GCA_004026965.1 Petromus typicus | reverse complement strand
GAACATATGGAATCAGAACTCTTCTTGTAATAAGAAATGAGCACAAAAATCACTTTGGAAATAGACACTGTCTACTAAAGCTAAATATATACCTATTCTCTCATTCAGATAAAAAAAATTCAATACAGAAATAAAATACTAAAACTAAATTTTCAACCTTTTTGGTCAAATTAAATATCATGAAAATTTTATCCTCTTCATATATTTGAAAGAAATTGGCCCCAAAGCACTCTGGGAATAATGCCATTAATAGCACCTTTCACAAGTTTGTGTTTCTCTTGTCATTGTTTTGTTTACATAGCCTATTTTATTTTGAACCAAGTTTTGTGTCTCTGTTCCTTAAATTTTTTAAATTAGGTTTTAAAAATGTGCAGAGATGGACACGTTCTCTGTATTACTTCGATTACATGATCTATCTATATATTGAGGGGCTTTTTGAGATAGGGTCTCATTATATAGTCAGACTGGCCTCAAACTCATGCTTCAGGGCCGGGGATTTAGCTCAGTGGTTCCGGCGCTTGTCTTGCAAGTGCAAGCACCCGGTTCGATCCCTAGAAACCACATACCATACGGGGCGTGGAGACTCACGCCCAGCAGCAACCAGTACCACATACCACAGTGCCGGGCGTGGTGGCTCACGCCTGTAATCCCTGCACTCAGGAGGCAGAGACAGGAGGATTGCTGTGATGTGAGTTGGAGGCTGAGCTCAGGTCCAGTCTGAACTCCAAAGCGAGACCCTGTCTCAAAAAACAAAACAAAACAAACTCATGCTTCAGCCTCTCAAGTGAGAGGATTACAGGTAGGTGTCACCTCGCCCGGCAGATTAACTTTTTTTTGGCGGTAGCAGGGATTAAACTCACGACTTTGTGCTTGCAAAGACAGGTGGCAGCACCACTGGGTTAAATCCGTGACCCAGATTTTCTATTCTTAAAGTTTCCAGAAGTGTTTATTTTTCTAGTTTCTATTTTAGCTACTCACTTCTTTAGTGATGAGTTTGGTCTTTTGTTTGCATAAATTCTCGAGACACCTTTTTTCATTGTGCATTCTAGTTAGATAAACTTTTCTTTAGTCCCTTATTAAAAAACTGGAAAACTCTCCGGGGAGATAATTTTTAAATCTCGAGTAAATTTTAAATTAAATTAAAATTTTTGGTTCACTTTCAGGGAACTGATGGGAGAGGTTCTAGGAAATTTACCAACTGTTCTCGACCGCCTGCTTACTTAGGTTTAATTTTATCATCAACCTGAACTCCACTTTCTGGGGATTTTGTTCTGTTCTGGCTCTGAACTCAGTCACCGCTCAGTCGGCCTCACAGCGCAGTAGCCAAACTGAAAGCCGGCCGCCCTTCCGCTCTCTGTCGCGCGAGATTTGAAACCGGAAGTTGGCTGTGGCGCCGGCCTCGGCGCGGTGGCACCTCTGTTAAAGTTGGCGGGAGCGGAACGCGCAGTCCCGAGTTCCTCGCAGTTGGGCCTGGGCGGCCCAGAGTCTCGGGCCGGGCCGGCAGAATGCGTGTGGCGGTGGCCGGCTGCTGCCACGGCGAGCTGGACAAGATCTACGAGACGCTGGCGCTGGCGGAGCGTCGCGGCGCAGGCCCGGTGGACCTTCTCCTGTGCTGCGGCGACTTCCAGGCTGTGCGCAATGAGGCCGACCTGCGCTGCATGGCCGTGCCGCCCAAGTACCGCCACATGCAGACTTTCTACAGGTGAGCGGCGCCGCTGGGCCTCGGACCCAGCCGTGTGAGGTGTGACCAGCCTGCATTGGGCCGAGACGCTGGCGTGGGTTCGAATCCCTTGGTGCCACTGTCTGTGTCCCTTATTTCCCTACTCTGTTCGCTATGTTTCTAAGACCTGGCGCCAAGAAAATGTCACTTTCGTTTTTTTCTATACACTTGTTTTTTGTATTTCTCAGGGATCGCAGCCAGGGGTAAGCTGGAGGAAGAAGCTGACAGGTTTAGATGAGCTACCTTGTACTGATAGAACTCTGAAATCGGCTTAATAATCCACGAGGTTTTACTGGCCTCTTGCTGTGTACTACATCGTGTTCTAGAAGCTGAGATTATAGCTATGAAGTTCTTGACCTTTTTGAACGAACACAAACTTGAAACTCCAGGTTTCATTCTTATTCTTAAGGACGAGGATAATGGAGTCCCTTAAAAAGAGCTTTTTCTAAAGTTCACACATATTTTATGACCTGCCCAGCCTTTTCCTTCAGACCTTATTTTCTTTTCTACCGCGCCTAATTTTGTAACAAACAACTTTATACTTGTATTCTAGGTATTACTCTGGAGAGAAAAAAGCCCCAGTTCTCACAGTCTTCATCGGAGGAAACCATGAGGCCTCAAATCATTTGCAAGAGTTACCCTATGGTGGCTGGGTAGCGCCAAACATTTACTATTTAGGTATGTGTTTATATGTAACTTTTAGATTTGACAGGAGAGAAAAGCATTTGTATAAGGTCAGCAGCAACTTGAGATGTATAGTGTTTGGGGGATTGTCATTTTTACCATGATATCTAGTTAAAATAATTACGAAACAATTGTGAAGATCTGTCCTTGCTTATGTAATGTTTTAAGCAATGGTTAGTATGACTATAAGGGCGTTACACAGTATTTGTAGTCCTTTTTATTTTTTTCATGTTCTTACAGAATTAGAATCCCAAAATGTTTATAATGGAAATTGTTAACTATATCCCAGAGTGGAGAATAGTATGAATCTGTGTACCTGTTAAATCAGCATCAGTGACTGTTATCATCCTGCCGTCCTTGTTTTCAACCTACAGCTCTTTAAATTTTTTTCGTGGGAGATGACTGGAGTATTACAGCAAATCTCAGCCTTTAGATTATTCTTTTTGTTTTATTTTGTTTAGACAGGGTCTCGCTTTGTAGTTCAGGCTGGCCCTGAGCTCAGCCTCCAACTCACATCACAGCAATCCTTCTGCCTCTGCCTCCTGAGTGCTGGGATTACAGGCGTGAGTCACCACGCCCAGCACTGTGGTATGTGGTACTGATTGCTGCTGAGCATGAGTCTCCACGCCCAGTATGGTATGTGGTTACTGGGGAATTGAACCCGGGCCCTTGAGCTTGCAAGTGCCAGAACCACTGAGCTAAATCCAGAGCCCATAGATTATTCTATCTTTAAATATAAGAACATATTTTTAGGTAGTAAGAATTTAAAAAACTATACTGTTTAAAAACCTAACTGAAGTAACTACCGTAATTCCTTGTTACCTGTTGCCTCGTTCATGGTCAGGTTTCTCTTCTTATCCCAAAAGTGTTTGTTTATAATTGATTTGTTCAAATAGCATCCAAACGAGAGCCAGCATTTCATTTGGTATTCATACTCTCAAGTGAGATCGTCATAGCCTGCCTGCCTCTCTCCTTCTCTTTTGACTTTCTATCTTGTTCTTCCTCATTTCCCTCTCTCCTTGTTCCTCCACTTTTAAACAGTATTTATTGAAGAAAATGGGAAATTTATTCTCTACCATTTCCTGCATTCTTGATGTTAGCTGATTTGTGGCTGTCATTTAAAATACTGCTTTATGCTCTTTATTTTCTATAATCTGTATTTAAATTTACAAACATGATTAGGTTCAGTATCATTTTAGTTCCTTATTTTCTAGATTATTTTCTGAATGATCCTTTTCCCAATGATGAAATTATAACTTCAGTAGTGTAGCATCTTCATTACTGATTGCTATGTTTTAACATATACAGGGTTGTGAAAAGGTGAAATTGTTAGGTGATCAATCAGAAATGAAAGGCAGGCTTCTTATATCCTACATCTATTGATATAGTTCATAATGTGTAAATCCGTTATGGGACAGCCCTCTCCAAGTCCTCATATTCATTTAGGTATCACAGTTTGTTTCCTTTTTAGTATGTTACCTCATTTATTCTTTCCACAGTTGTCTTATTTTCTTAGCTAATTTGCTTCTAGGATTTTTCTCCTATATTTCTGTGACATTTCCTACTTGGAAAGAATAACCTCATCATGATATTTACTGTCAAATAATTTTAGAATTGCGTGGAGTTCCAGATCTCTAAGTGGTTTATTCTATACCAAGATGCATAGTAATATTCAATTTTATACTTTTTCAGGTTTGGCTGGTGTAGTAAAATACCGAGGTGTAAGGATTGGTGGGATTTCTGGTATCTTTAAATCTCATGACTATCGCAAAGGTATTGGATTTCTTCTGTGAACGATTTTATTCTTTTCATTATAAAATATTTTATATGTATGAAAATAAAGTCAGTGCAGTGTGATCTGTCTGTTTATCCATCACTTAGTTTTATCAGGTCTGGAGTTTATCATTTTTAATTTCAATTTTTAAGAAAACAGTGGGGATACAGGTCATGTTCATTGTTTACCTATCTTCCCTCTCCTTCCCAGTCAGTTTGATGTTTATCATTCACTTATTTAGCTTGTATCATTACCAAACTTCTACAAGAGCCTTAAACAATGCATTATACAGTTGTTTTTAAACTTTATATAAATGTATCTTATTGTATCTTTAGCAACTTGCTTTTTTGTTTAACATGTCTTTGAAATCCATTTGATACATGTAACTCTAATCTGTTCACTTTTAACTAATGTACCGTGTAAGTGTAGCACAAAGTGCCTCATTTTATACATCTGAATGGAGTTTTGCTTTATTTATGTTTTTGGTTTTTTGAGACATGGTATTGCTATGTATTGTTCTCTCTGGCCTTGAACTCACTTATGTAGCTCAGGCTGACCTCAGATCTGACAATCCTCCTCCCTCATCCTCCTGAGTGCTGGGATTTCAGGTGTGTGGCAACACATTAGGGTGATCCTTGGTTTTTTGGTTGTTGTTGTTTTTTTTAAAGATAGAAGAAAAGCTTAGATTTGACAGCTAAAACTTACACCTTTAATATAACTGACAAATAACAGACCTATCTTTTTTCTCTTTGTGATTCTAAATGGTTGAAATGGGTGAATTGGAATCACTGTCAGTGGGGCAATTGGTAATGTAACTTCTCTTTAATTTAAGGTCATTTTGAGTGTCCTCCTTATAATTCATCTACAATAAGGAGTATATATCATGTGAGAAATATTGAAGTCTATAAATTAAAGCAGGTATGTAAAAAGTACATTACATCCAACTTCAAAAAATTTAAAGGTAGGGCCGGGGATTTAGCTCAGTGGTTCCAGCACCTGTTTTGCAAGTGCAAGGACCCGGGTTCGATTCTCAGAAACCACATACCATACTGGGTGTGGAGACTCACGCCCAGCAGCAACCATTGCAGCAACCAGTACCTCATCCCACAGTGCCGGGCGTGGTGGCTCATGCCTGTAATCCCAGCACTTGGGAGGCAGAGGCAGGAGGATTGCTGTGATGTGAGTTGGAGGCTGAGCTCAGGGCCAGCCTGAACTCCAAAGCGAGACCCTGTCTCAAAAAAAAAAAAAAAAGTTTAAAGGTAATTCTGCACTAAAATGTTTTAATCATAGTGAATTGCTACATCTGAGAGCAGCATTATTATTTTTAAAATTTGAATTTTGAATTGCTTTTAGGAGACTCACAGATGAAGTTATTTTATTTTTTAATAGTTAGGAATTTACTTTTTATAGTGGGTTAGAATTGTGAAATATTTATGATTTCAAAAATTGGAGAAAATATTAAAATAAATATTTATTTTATTTATTTAATGATACATTAAATAATGAAAATAAGTAATGAGAAAAATGGTAGCAGATATGGGAGAAGTATGAAGATAGTGTTGAAATACTGGCTTAATTGGAGAGTAGGTGAAACTAGATTTTTATTGTTTCTTTTGAGAATCCACTACATGGCTGACAGTTGTAGTTTTGACATATGATATTTTGTGTAATCCTTATTCAAACCCTATGAGGTAGGTCTTACTGTAACTTCCTTACTTAAGGATAAGAAGCCAAGGTTCAGGCATGTAAGTAACCTGTCCAAGGCCTCCCGTGTGTTCTAGAGCTAGTGCCTGGCTGACTGTCTGAATGCACTTTGCACCATTCCTACAGGCTCTGGGGCTGTAAGGATACTTTTATGTGCTATTCCTATAGTTCCTCTGGATAGTTTTGCCTTTTACCTATCTAAATATTACCAGTTCCTTAAGACCCAATTTAGATATCACTTTCCAACCACAACTTTTCTAGTTTAGAGTTATCACCTGTCTCTGAATTTTTATTTAACCTGTTTTACAGAATGTTATTTAGTGGTTAGTCATATCTGTCTTATGTTTTCTTTTGTCTTAAATGACTATTTAAGTTTTAGTTTTCCAAGTATTTGCTTCAGATTACTTGAAAGTGTTGTACATAAGTAGGGCATATATTTTGTGAGCTTTCTATGAAGACACCAGCCATGTAAACAGAGTTTAAACATAGAGTTTTTAATAAGTATTAGGTGAATCCATTAGTTTTCTTTCTTTTTTTCTTTTCTTTTTGTAGTTTTGGGAATTGAACCCTGGATCTTTCACCTGTTAGGCAAGCATTCTCATCACTCAGCTATGTCCCTATCCCTTTACTATTTTTTTCTGTTAAGTCTTTGGATTTACTATATCATTTGCATTAGAGGTATCATGAAATCTGATGTCTCTGAGTCTTCAGAGTAGTAATATCTTTACCGAAGGGAAAAGACACATGATAATTATATAGTTTAGAAATCTGAAGATAGACCCATTGATTGACAGTCCACTCAGAGTGTGTCTTTGCTGCTCTGCCTTGCCACAGAAGAGAGAATGATTTTTGAGGCAGAGAAAAAGGTGCTTCTGTTTCTCTACACAAAAAGGCAAATAGGCCTCATATTCTTTTATGACTTCTTAAATAAAATGTCATTAGAATGAATTATACAGAGAAATCTAGTTATCTAAATGCATGCATTGGTGGTACAGAGGGGATTGTTTTTAAGAGTTTTCTTTCTGTTCTTTTTCTATTCTTAAAGCTGAAGCAGCCTATGGATGTATTTTTATCTCATGATTGGCCAAGAAGTATATATCATTATGGAAACAAGAAACAACTTCTTAAGGCCAAATCTTTTTTCCGACATGAAGTGGAAAATAATACACTGGGAAGTCCTGCGGCCTCAGAACTTTTGGAGCACCTAAAACCTACTTACTGGTTTTCTGCACACCTTCATGTGAAATTTGCAGCCTTGATGCAGCACCAGGTAGAAATTATTTTGTTTGTTTTTTTCCTTAAACGACATTGAACAGGTAGGAACTAGGCACCATTGGCCTAGCTGTAAAGTTAAAGAAAGAAAAAATCTCCACTTATTTCTTAGGATTAACTTAGTATGCAGTGTGAGGAAGAGAAAAAAGAAGTATTTAGATTCCCTTCTTTACTCCTATACGCTCTTTTCCCTTTGAACATAGGGAAAGAAAAATTTTGATGGTTAAAAAAAAGGCAACAGAGCTTATGTATATAGGGCGTAGAGGTTGTAGGGGGCAGAGGAATGGGAAAAATGAGAATTAAGTCATGTCATGTACTGGTATAAATTCTCAATGTCAATTGTGACCAGAATGTGTATATACAATGTACCAATAAAACCAATACAGAAATTTATAAAACACTGTGAATTTGATAACAAAGTGCTCAGATGTGCAAGAGCAACTAAGCTACATTATGGTGGAATATAGACAGGGTATAGAAGAAGAGATTAGAGAAAGTGTCCAAAGGAATAGATGGCTGAGCTGAGTCTTTAAGTTCCAAGAAGAAATAGATTCTAAGAATATTTTAGTAAGAGGGCCCCACTTGTGCAAAGGCTAAAGACCTGAGAAAATGGTGCACTTGCAGAAATGTACCTAGTTTTTGCGGCTGGGGATATAGCTCTGTGCTGAGGCATTGGGTTCAATCTTGAGTTCTGCAAAAGAGAAATAAGAAAATGCTGAGTTAACAACTGTTTGCCTGAAGTTTTTGGGTTTTGTTCCTAGTACTGGAGATTGAACCCAGGCCTTCACATAGAGCTACATCCCCAGCTAGAATGATCTCTCGCTCTCGCTCTCTCTCTCTCTCTCTCTCTATCTCGCTCTAGGCTTTGAGAAAGGATCACACTAGGTTGTTTTTAACCTCTTGCTGTAGCTCCCCAGAGTGCTGGGATTACAGGCATGCACCACCAGCTTGCTGAGTCTTTAGCTCACTAATGGGCATTGCCTTGTTCGAGAGTGTCCTGCTTGCTTCCCAAAGTTAATTGACACAGCTAATGATCTTGATACTTTTCCTCATTGCAGATGTGCTTAAATGATTTTCCTCATAGTTTTGTCTGAAAAATAATTGTAATGCTCTTGTTGTTGGAGGCTTATTCTTCTCACTTCTGAATTTTCCAGAGAGAAGGGCAGAGGTTACTCTATTATTCTGGGCCTGTGCCTCTCAGTGATCACACTCATTTTAAGGCCAAGTCACTTGTTTATATCATCATCTTTTCCACATAGTGCTACTTTTGTCTACCTCTTAGGGCTCATGGCATCTGATTTACTACTTTCTCCCTATTCCGTCTTCTGTTGTTGTCTCTACATTAGTGGATGTATTTGATTCTTTTTATTGGTTCCTCAGTCTCCTCTGTCTTTGCCAGTGTTCGGTTTCAGCCACTGGACCAATCTCTGTGCCTTCTACCTTCCTCAGTGCCTCACCAGAATTGCACTGATACTTGACCCTCAGTAGGATGTACCATAGCTTGTGTGCTTGGTTTTTTTTCTTCCTGCTCTTTTCAGTGAGTCCCTTTTTTTCCTTTGGCAGTGCTAAATACTGAAGGTAGGTCCTCATGCATGTTAGGCAAGTGCTCTGTCTTCAGACTCAGTGAGTTACTTTTGTATAGTGCATGTACAATAAAGATTATTTCTTTCCTGATCTATGTATTAATTACCTGTGATGTTTTAACATCTTTCTTAAATTATTTGTATTTTCTAGGCCATGGACAAAGGTCAGACAGGCAAAGCAACCAAATTTTTAGCGTTGGACAAATGCTTACCACATAGAGACTTCCTTCAGGTAAAAAAGAAATAAAAGTAAATTTTGCAGTATGGTTGTACTTTTCTAGTGATTTTAAAACATTTTAAATTTTCCTTTGAGAATTTATTTATGCTGTTTGTGATTTGATTTATATATTCTGAGAATTCTTTGGGATATTTAAGTTACATTAACATATCTAAAGTTAAATTCCTTCGCTTTAAATTATTTAAATTAAGTCAAAATTCTTTCAGAATTTTGCTGTTACCTTTAAATTCTTAGGCTCTTAAAAATTTATGTGTGTACCTGAAATTATTGGTTTCTTCATACAGATTTTAGAAATAGAACATGACCCTAGTGCTCCTGATTACTTGGAGTATGATATTGAGTGGCTTACTATTCTCAGGGATACTAATGATCTTATTAATGTGACTGGGAGCCTATGGAATATGCCTGAAAATAATGGCCTGCATACAAGGTAAATGCAATCTCTTTAGAACTTGCCATTTCTGATGCATGTACAGTTCTGTCTTTCCCATCTTCTGTGTTCTGTTTTGGTGTTCTTAAGGACTTTGCCCTGCAGAAGGGAGGCAGGGCCAGATTGCCCATGTTTCCTGAGATCTTGGCACTGGCAACCTCTTACCAAGTGCCTGCCTAATGACCTGGGGCATTCAGTCAGGCAAAGCAGTTGTGTAGGGTCTATAGTTTGGGGATGACCGAGAACTGGCCGGCTACAGCCTCTGGTCCTAGCAGGCACTGGCTATGAAGCCTTGATTTTGCTTTTATTCAGGGGGTTATTGTTGAATAAATGTCAGAACAATTCAAGGCTGACTGATTATTATAATAAAAAACGCTACAAATTATCCATCCAAGAGAAAACTGTTGAAGATCAACTAAAATAAGTTTGTGTGTGAATAAATGTCCACAAACTATAATATAGTTAAAATTAGATTCACATGTTAAAATAAAGGTACTTGTTTGGGGGTAAGAGTTAAAGATTTTAAGAATTGTTCTTTTACTTCTTAAGTGGTCCTTTGCGAGGTTGACTATAATTTTATTATATGGTGTTTGATACATGATTTCTTTTTTATCCTTGTACTTTGAGTGTATAATTGATTTCATCATCTATTTATGAGGTGGATAAAATGTAAAAATCAATTGTTTGACTTTTATAGGTGGGATTATAGTGCAACAGAAGAAGCTATGAAGGAAGTATTGGAAAAATTGAATAATGATCTCAGAGTTCCATGTAACTTTAGTGTAACAGCTGCTTGTTATGATCCTAACAAACCTCAGACACAAGTACAGCTGGTTCATAGGATCAGTCCTCAGACTACTGAATTTTGTGCTCAACTTGGCATCACAGACATTAATGTCAGGCTTCAGATGGCCAAGCAAGAACATCATTTGTGTGGTGAATATGAAGAACAGGATGATGTGGAGAGTAATGACTCTGGAGAAGAGCCAAGTGAATATAATACAGACACTTCTGCCTTATCCTCTATTAATCCAGATGAAATATTGTTAGAGGAAGAAGAGGAAGCTGAAGAGGACGTTGTATACAGTGATGTGAATACACCATCTGTAGAACCTTCTTCCCGTCAAGCTTCTGACTTGTCTACAAGCTTCTCTGATGTCCGGATCTTGCCAGGTTCCATGATTGTATCTTCTGATGATACATCAGGTTGGTCAGCAGGTAGAGAGGGGAAGGCTGATGAGACTGAGGAGTTGGAAGATGGAAAGGACTCCACTGAAGTGCCATCAAAGAGGCTGAGTGAGGAGCATGAACCTGGACAAAGAAAGAAGATTAAGAGAAGGAATCAAGCCATCTATGCTGCAGTAGATGATGATAATAATGAAGCAGCATAGGAGCATTTACTTGTGATAGTCTATGTCCATGTGTGATTTTTGAGACCCTATTTTTAGAGTTAGATTTTTGATTCAAGATTTAACTTTGTAATAATGAAGTGGCAAGAGCATTTTAGTTAGATATTGACTTTGTCTTAGGGCTTTTATATATTTCAGGTATAAACATTAAAATTTTATACATTTACTTCATTGACTACCTTTTTTGAAGACATTCAAAATAGCAAACACATTGCACATGTACTTTGTGCTAAGCACTTTTCTGTAAGGAACTATAAAGATAAATAAGATGGATTTTTGTCTTCAAGGAGTTACTGTAAATGTTTTGATGTATAAAGTGGCATATTTATATTTTGCTTTACAAAGGTTCATCATTTGTATATATACCTCTGTATGCTTTCTTTTTGATTATTACAATTTTTCTCCTGGTCAGCTTTTAATGTCTGTCAAATATAAAATGAGATTGAAGATGGTAGACAAGATTTCAGGAAATAAATTATTATAAGTACTAAACAGTGGTAAACATAAAATATTACACTTAATATGAATGAAAAAACATTGACTTGCATATTTTAGTTTTAATTTTTATGTAATTATTATCTTTACACTTAGCATGATTAAAGTTAGTAGTATTTGCCAACAAGGACTTATTTGCATAAATGCTATGCTTCACGCTGCATGATGGATTGCTCGTACTGAACTAGTTTTGAAGAGTCATGTGGCAGAACCACATCTCTGTTGTCTCTGGTTAAAATGCTTGGGCCACTTTAGGAAACTATTGCCCTAGACTTTGGGGCAGGAATAATGGGACCCAAAAATTATTCCAGTGTTACTGGGCATGGTGCTGTATGCTTGTAATCTCAGCACTCTGAAGGCTGGGGCAGGAGAATCACTGTGAGTTCAAAGCCAGCCTGCACTACCTGGTGAAGCCCTGTCTCAAAAAAATGGAAACAAAAATTATTCCAGTGTCTCATCTTCTTGCAGTCCAAATCCTAGAGCCTCTTCAGATGGCTTTCATCTGGTTAGCATTTTACTTGATAAACCTTTTAGAGCCTTCAGTGATATAAACAGCCCACTGCAGCATGCATTCTGCAGTTTCACTACCCATCATCTAGGACTCTGAGGTTTTTATCTTTAGTTACATTTTCTTTTGAACTGAATATTTTTTTTT
>PVIR01042968.1:0-11798 GCA_004026965.1 Petromus typicus | reverse complement strand
ATATATAAAATTTGTTTCCTTACTTTTTTGTTACAATCTCAACATTGTCCCCTTTCACCTTATTTTACATTGAGCATAGAAATTGTTAGTCTTGTGGTAAAACTCCACACACTACACTTTCTATTAGGCAAGTCAATGCAATATTTATTTCTATGAAGCCCCTTACAAAAGTCAGTATTATTTATACTTTATAAATGAAATGGCATAGAAGTCATGGTGGAGAGTTCAATATTCCAAGGATTAGAAATTCAGATATGAGGTAGACTTTAAAATCTATTTCTCTTTTACATCAAAACTTGCGTTCATAGTAGTTACCATACACTGAGTTTCATTTTAGCAACTTACTAATAGAAGTTCATATTGAATACTAGAATTGTCAAAGGGATTTTTTTGGGGGGAATGAGTCTCCACAGCCAGTATTGTATGTGGTTAATGGGGAATCGAATCTGGACCCTTGCCTGTGCAAGAGAGGGGCCGGAACCACTGAGCTAAATCCTTGGCCCTCAAAGGAATTTCTAACATATGATTTAATTATTTAGGACAATAATTATATGTCTTCTTATGGCAGAGGTTGGGAATTTGGTGATGGAGAAGTATAATTCTTGTCCTAAATTTCTAAAACTGTGTGAAATTGAAACTATGAGAAATAGACCAGACAATGTTATAAACAATGAGTTTTCCTGCCTTCTATCCTAACAGCATTAAAATGAATCTCATGCTAATTGTTAAATGTGGATTAATTTTAGCCCTAGAGTCAGAAGCACATGACAAATTTTGTCAATTTGGCTAGGTCAATTTAGTTTTCACTTTTATTATCTTTTCTATTTCCTCACGTGTTATACAGAATCATATTATTTCCTTATTAAAAAGAGTTGCTGGAAAAAAGATATTTATGGGCTCCAAACAGAGACAAAATTTTTCACAAATAGCCGTGGTTCCTATCTGTGCTATGAATCATTAGTACATTTAATCAGCTTAACACGTAACCCACTCTAACTCTGTTATTTTACCAGATTTATTTGAAAAATTTTGTATCAACACTTATCACATGAAAAGTGTTACAAGTTCCCTCATAAAATGCAAAGAGTGTGAAGAATTTCACAATTTACACCCAAGAAACATTCAGATTTATTTTACAGTTCATATCCAAACAGGAAATTCATAACAGGATATAATGAAAATCTAAAATAATCTCATAAGTAGTATTATACATACACTAGCTCTCTTTATTCAGTATCTACATTTCAATATTAACAGTTGCCTATTAGCAGAATAATAATTTCCCACCTATAAATCCGTTATACCTTTTATAATGGACAGTAATTCAGACCATACACTAATAGCAAATTTTAAAACACCTGAATTTTTAGTGCATGCACTCGGCATGTAGGTTTGTAGGATATCATCTTTATAGGATTGAAGGAAATAAGAGGATTGACATTTAGATGTAGACATGTTTAACAAAACTGTACACCAAATATTACTACCAATGTAAAAATGGGGCTGCTCACTAACTTATCTCCCTCTTAGAGATTATGTCATCATTCTGCACCATCATTCATCATCTCCTCAATTTCTTCATGTTTAGTCTTCGATGCTCAGTTCCCTAACACATATCAACAGCTTTACTCCCTGTATATAACTGTATATGTTTCTGTGGTCTGTAGTCATATAAGATTATGTAAGTGTGTTGGAATGCTACAGTGTTTAGTGAAGGGGAGCACTTTTTACAATACATTGAAATTATCTTTGTCTCCACTATCATCTTTATCGTCCCAAAGGACATATAATATAGTCAACAAGTGAATACACATTTCAAAATTTCTTCTTTCTATTTCCTTGTCAGCATCATTAGCCTTTATAATGGCTCTCTTCAAAAATTTTTTGCACACAGTGTGTTGTTTTGTTTCTTGAGCAGACAGAGTGTAGTTTGTGTATTTTTATCTTTTTGATATAAATTAATATTTTAATTACAGGTTTTCTAAGACTCTTCACATTGTAGGAATATGGATACAAATCATTTAAATCCCATAACAGTGTGGCCAGCTCTTAAATTTCTTCTTCAAAAAGTCAACCTTTCTCTGTTCTTTTTCAATTTGTCTCCAAGAATTTTCACAATGGCATTTCTAGAGCCAATATCTACCTTTTATACTCATTAAGTCTTCAGTTGGATCTCTGTGGTCAGCGTCCCATGGATATCACACTTTTGGTGCTTTCTTAAGCTGAAATGTTTTCAAATAAATGAAAATGAGATCTTATAATGATATTCAATGCTATGACTAACTTAGGGAAGCTCGATTTCACTTACATGTGAATGGGCTTCCAGAGGTAGAACCTGAGAAGTAGTTTATACACTCCTTCTGTCACTGTATAATTAAGACACACAGGCTATTGTTGTGTGACCTTGGGAAATGTTGCTAAACTCTCACTGAGTCAGTTTCCACACATGAAATTTAGAAAGAGTAATTTAGTCAGGGGTCAAATTTTTTAAGAAAAAGCTAAAAAATTGTGTATATATATATATACATATATATATGCATATATATATACATATATATACATATATATATATGCATATATATATACATATATATACATATATATATATCACTATCTTTAAAATGATTAGTAGTGCAGGTGTTATTTCTGACAATGCCAGTTTTAATTTAATGACATATGATTATTAATGTAAAAATTACTAACACTTAATTCATCTGCATGCCATCCAATGATGGTAATAAGAAAATTGTCTTTGTATAGTGCTTTATACCAAACTACCTTAATCACAACTGCAGCATCCTAGTTTTTTTTAATTATTATTTCTAAACAGGGATATAATAAATTATTCGTGTTGATGTGAATTACACTTCTTTTGAGAAATAAAAACTAAAACATGTTTTATATTTCCTCACTTCACATCTTTCAAAATCCTGCAAATATGACTTCTAAATGCAGAGACTATAAATAGTAAATTTACAATGTGACTTGAGAGTCTCAATTTTAACTCAATTACTATTAAGCCTCTCTGTTGCCCATAGGCAAAGATGACCTTAAAGCTTGTAGCAATAACTCTGGATTCTTGGGGGGATGGGGATTTAGCTCAGTGGTTCTAGAACCTGCCTTGCAAATGCAAGGACCTGGGTTTGAACCCAGGTAACCCACATACAACAATTCTGGGCATGGCAATCAGAACCACATACTACAGTGTCAGGCATGGTGACTAATGCCTGTAATCTTAGCACTTGGGAGGCAGAGGCAAGATTTCTGTGAGTTCAAAGGCTAAGGTCAGGGCCAGCCAGAATTACAAAAGCAAGGCTATGTCTCAAAAAAAAAAGAACTCTGGATTCTTGAGATGCATCTTTCATGGAGACACAATTTTCTTTTCTTTTCTTTATTTATTTTTTTGAGACAGGGTCTCACTTTGTATCTTAGGTTGGCCCTGAGCTTAGCCTCAGACTCACATCACAGCAATCCTCCTGCCTCTGTTTCCTGAATGCTGGAATTAAAGGAGTGAGCCACTGCAACCAGCAGTGTGGTATGTGGTACTGATTACTGGTGGGAGTGAGTCTCCACACCTGGCGTTGTTGTATGTGGTTACCTGGGATTGAACCCGGGCCCTTGCACTTACAAGACAGGTGCTAGAACCACTGAGCTAAATCTCTGGCCCTGGAGACACAATTTTGTAAAGTGGATTTCAGGTCCCTTAAGAAAGGTCATCCTAAAATCTGTCTTCTGATACTTCCTCGAGCCATTAATTATTCTATATTAAATAACTGCATATTAACTATATAGAGTGAAATCTTCTCTCTTTAGTTTTATTAGATAAAAAATGTATTTACAGGAGTCAAAATCTGCAAACAACTAATTAACTTAGTCTCAAATTAGCAATAATTCCATTAGGCAGGTAAATACTGGGTTTTTAAAATTCAAATCTTTATTGGTACATTATGAATACACATTATTATCAAATTCAATATTGAGAGTTCGTACCAGAAAATGATGACTTGATTCTCATTTTTCCCCTTCCTCTACTCACTCCACAACCCCCACCCCCTATATTCATAAGCTTTGTTTTCTTTTTTCTTTATTACTATCACATTATTTTTCCCTTCATTATTTACCCCTACATCCTCTTTCCTTTTAAATATTTTCTATTTCACAGTATCAACTATATATACTAGAACTCATTTACATCTTCATTTTCTCATACCAGAGAAAAGATACAATATTAAGACATCTGTGACCTATTTATTTCACTTATGAGGATGTCCTCAAGGTACATCCATTTGAATATGAAAGATTCAATCTTATCTATTTTAATGGCAGAATAATACTCCATTCTATAAAAGAACCACATCTTCTTTATCCAGTCTTCCCTTGATAGACATTTTGGTTGTTTCCAAGATTAAGCAATCACAAACTGAGCTGCTATAAACATGAGTGCACATGTGTCTCTGTGATATGAATTTTTTTTAATTCTTTTGTGTATATACCTAGCAGAGCAATGGCCCGATCAAATGGGACCAATAGTTGCTTTTTGAAGAATCTCCACACTGATTTCCACAGAGGTTGTATGAGTCTACATTTCCACCAATAGTGAAGAAGGGTTCCTTTTTCCCTGAAGACTCGACAACATTTGTTGCTGGCTAATTCTGAGATAGCAGCCACTTTTTGTGGAGTGAGATGAAATCTCAGTGTTGCTTTAATCTGCATCTCTTGAGTGACTAGTGATGTTGAGCATTTCTTCATATGCTTCTTAGCTGCTCTTCTTCCTCTGAAAAGTATCTGTTTGTTTCAGATGCCCATTTTTGAACTGGGTCTTTAAATTTGGGTGGGATAATTTTTTAAGCTCTTTATATATTCTAGACAGTGGTCCTTTTTCTGAGAAACAGCTGGTAAATTGTGGAGAGCGATATGCAAAACTGACTTGTAATCTCCATTGTAATGATAACACTTCAACAAGTTCTGTTTACAACAGATGTTTACCTTTGCTGAATACTGAGAACAGGGTAATTGTTCTGTGACCGAAAACAAGAAGTAATTAAGACAAAAAGATGGGCGTTAAAAAAGTAGGTGTGAGCGATTAATGTTTTTGCAAATAAAGATTGTAACAAAAGATACTCTTTGTTATCCTTGCTGTATAAAAGGCAAGAGAAAATACATTCTACACTCAGCACTCAGCTCTCAGCATTGCTGGGTGTCCTCCAGACTCTATCTCTGTGTCTGTCTTTTTCTCAGTCCTCACTTTCCCATTCAGAGATTGTCTGACAGGTGATGGCTGGCTCCACCACAGTAAATATAATTTCTTATATTGTTGGTTGTCTTTTCTTTCTCTTTGTGGTTTCCATCTAATTTGTTTTTTCTTCAACACCAGACAGGCATTGTCAGAGTTAAATTTCCATGGGACAGAGTGTATTGAGTTTTAAATGTCCATGGAACACATGGATGAATAATGCTGTTACTGAATACAAAGCTTATTCTTTATAATGACTATATAAAAATACATACAGAGCTCAAAAAGGAAGTAAAATATTATTACAGTTCCTAACTGCTGATATGACACCACCAATGTCAGATCCTGATCCTACAGGTTTCATAAATATTGAGTTAATTAAATTCACACTTCTACTTATTTGATGTGAATGTTGGAGGGTTGAAAAAGTAAAAATGGAGATTCAGGATTAGGCTAACAATATCTCTGAATAATACTAACTTTGCATGTTTGAATTTGAAAAAAGTCCAGCCACCATTTTTTTCTTTTTGAGAAAGGGTCTCGTTTTGTGGTTCAGGCTGGCCCTGAGCTCACCCTCCAACTCACATCACAGCAGTCCTCCTGCCTCTGCCTCCTGAGTGCTGGGATTACAGGCGTGAGCCACCACACCCGGCACTGTGGTATGTGGTACTGGTTGCTGCTGGGGTGAGTCTCCACACACAGTATGGTATGTGGTTACTGAGGAATTGAACCTGGGTCCTTGCACTTGCAAAACAGGCACTGGAACCACTGAACTAACTCCCCAGCCCCCAGCCACCATTTTCAATAGAAATATTCATCTCCCACTGCACCAATCAACATGTGTAAAGCATAATATAATTTTACTAAGTGAATCAACATAAACTCAAAGATTGTGTATATATATATATATATATATATATACATATATACATATATATATATACATATATTCCTTTTTTGTACCAAGCATTGAACTCAGGACCTTGCACTTGTAAGGCAGGTGCTAGAACCAGTGAGCTAAATTTCTGACACTTCTAGGTATAATTTTGATTTTTGGATTTCATTCTCAAATATATTGAGGGCAGTAATATTCAAAAGTTGATATAATTTCAGTCTTTATATAATATTTTAAATTATAAATTTTAATAATAAAATTAGTATTTTAAATATCAAAATTATTTTCTTCTTTTAGTAATTATAGTACAGTTTTATAAGATTTTGTATTAATGGAAGTTAATTGAAATATATAGAGAAATTTTGTACATCATTTCTTTTTGTTCTTTTGTGTCTTTGTTTTTTGAGATAGGGTAGTATTCTGTAGTTCAGGCTTGACTTGAGCTCATTATGTAGCGCAGGCGAGCCTCAAACTCAAAATAATTCTCCTGCCTCTGCATCTCCAGTACTAGATTTACAGGCCTGAGCCACCACACCTGGCATTGTGCTATGCGGTACTGATTGCTGGTGGGAGTGAATCATCACTCCTAGCATTTTAGTATGTGATTACCAGGGATTTAACTCAGGCCTTTGCATTTGCAAGGCAGGTGATGGAACCACTGAGCTATATCCCGGCCCCTCTATACTATTTTAATAACTTGTCTCTCTTTGAAATCATTGCAAAATAGAAATATTTTAAAATCTTTATGCTTGATCAAGTTTTATCCAGATAAGAAAAGATGCTAGTAGCCATAAATGACTTCAGAAGGTACAAACTTAGTGGCAGTATAATTTCCCTCTTGTTCAAAGACATGTCTGTTCATTACAAACTTGTACAAATATTGACTCACATTTACACAGACTTCATATTTTATTGATTTCTGACCAACTCATAGTATCGTTTAATAATCCTCCGTCTAAGAAACAGTAGTGATCATATGAAGTACGATCTTAAACTCCAGCTCCGTTTTCCAGGGGAAAATGTTCTGACATATGGCCCATTCACTACCATTGGTTTAAAAGAGGTTCATTGGAAGCAGGAGGGGAGCTGCAATGGAAAGTGCACTGAAAAGTGCAGGAACCTTCTGATTACAGTATTGTTCTCATCTTCTGCAAGGAAGAATCATCTGCCCAAGTTCCCCTGTCTCCAGCTATTTTCTCATCTAAATGAGTAGCAATGTGCTTCTTGGGGCTGCCTGTTATACAAACCAGGAAAAACAGGCAGAAAAAAGTGGCTTTTTCTCTGGCACTAAAACGAACCGAGCTTGCTGAAAGTACAGTGAAATTGTTTTCCTAAATTACATTTGGGGCCAAGGGATCGAAACTCCGGCTCCTTTTTCCTGAGAGAAGTGCTCCAAGATATTGCACATTCACTGCCAATAGTTTCTGTGGTGTTGGCAGGAAAAGGGAGTGAAGTTGCATGCAAAAGTGCACTGCACAATGTGGGAACCTATGATCAGGGCGTTTGCGTCTTTGAGAAGAAAGAATCATCTTCCAAAATTCACTTGTCTCCAGCTCTTTATTCATTCAGATAAGTGGAGTTCTGATCGTTGTGCTTGCCTGTTATACAAACCTGGAAAAGCAGGAAGAAATGAATGAGTTTTCTGTGGCACTAAATGGAACAGAGCTTAGTGAATGTATAGTTTAACTGTGTAAATGAAGTTAAATTTTCAGCCAAGGGATTGAAGCTCCAGCTCAGTTTTAATGGGAGAAAAGCTCTGAGATATCGCCAATTAAATGTCACTGGTTTCAATAGAGTTCGCCGGAAGTGGGAGTTAATCTGCACGGGAAAGTGCACTGCAAACTGCCTGAAATCTCTGAACTTTGTGTTTGTGTATATGAAAGAAAAACTGCTCTGCCCTAGTGCACTTGTTTCCAGGTCTTTTCTGATCCAAATGAGGAGCTTTCTGCCCCTTGGGCCTCCCTGTTACACACCACGGGACAAGCAGTCAGAAAGAACAGCACGTATTCTGGCACTAAATTGCAAACAGCTTGCTGAAAGTACAGTTCAACAGGGTTCATGAAGTTACATTTGGGGCTTAGCAATCATAGCTTCATCTCCATTTTCAGGGTGAACCACTCTGAAGGATCTCCCACTCACTGCAATTAGTTACAATGAAGGTCACCAGAAGCAGTAGTGAAACTGCTGTGGAATGTGCACTGCAAAATGCAGGAACCTTCTGAGCATGATGTTTTCTTCTCCTGGAAGGAAGGATCTTCAAGATCGCTTGTTCCCAGATGTTTGCGCTTGCAAATGAGCAGCGTTCTACTCCTTTTGCCTGTCTGCTATGCAACCTGAGAAAAACAGGCAGACAAGAAAGACTGTTTCTCTGCCACTGAATGGCACAGAGCTTGCTGAAACTACTGTTTAACTGTGTTCCAGAAGTTACATTTGGCACATACCACTCATAGGTCCATCTGAGTATTCCCTAGAGAAACTCTCTGAGATACCTCTTATTCACTGCCATTGGTTTCAATGGAGGTCACCGGAAATGGTGGTGAACCTGCTAGGGAAAGTGCCCTACGAAGGTCATGAACCTTCTGAGCACGACGTTTGTGTCTCCTGGAAGGAAGAATCTTCAAGATAGCTTGTTCCTGGCTGTTTGCTCTCACAAATGAGCAGCATTCTACTCCTTTTGCCTGCCTGCTATGCAAACTGGGAAAGACTGGCAGAAAAAAAAAGACTTTTTCTCTGCCACACAATGGCACCAAGCTTGCTGAAGGTACAGTTCAACTGTGGTTCTGAAGTTCCTTTTGGGGCCTAGCAATCGTAGCTCCATCTCCGTTTTCCATGAGAAATGCTCTAAGATATCTCCCATTTACTGTCGTTGGTTTCAATGCACGTCACCCGACGTGGCAGTCAAGCTGCACTTGGTAGTGCACTGCAAAGTGCTAGAACCTTAGAGCTAGGTGTTTTCGTCTCTTGAAAGAAAGAATCTTCTCACAAAGTTCTATGGTTTCCAACTCTTTTCTCTCCCAAATGAGCAGCATTCTGCTCCTTCTGCCTGCCTGTTATGCAAACCGGGAAAAGCTGGAAGAAATAAAAGGTTGTTTCTCTGCCACTCAAAGTCACTGACCTTGCTGAAAGTACAGTTCAACCTTGGACCTGAAGTTACATTTGGGGCCTAGCAATCGTATTTCTTTCTCCGTTTTCCTGGATGAAACGCTATGAGATATCTCCCATTCACTGCCATTGATTTCAATGGAGGTCACCCGAAGCAGGACTAAAGCTTCACAGGAAAGTGAAGCTTTCACTGCAAATTGCTGGAACCTTTTGGGCACGATATTTGAGTCTCATGGAAGAAAGAATCTTCTACACAAGTTGACATTTCTCCAGCTCTATGCTCTTCCAAATCAGCAGGGTTCTGCTTCTTCTGCCTACTCGCTCTACCAACCAGGAAATGCAGGCAGAAATGAAAGGTTGTTTCTCTGCCAATCAATGGCTCTGAGCTTGCTGAAAGTCCAGTTCAACTGTGTTCCTGAAATTATATTTGGGGCCTAGCAATCGTAGCTCCATCTCCAATTTCTAGCAGAAATGCTCTGAGATATCTCCCATTCACTGCCCTTGGTTTCAGTGGAGGTCTTCAGAAGCGGGAGTAAGAGTGATCGGGAAAGTGCACTGCACAGTGCTCGTACCTTCTGAGCTAGGTGTTTTTGTCTCTATAGGGAAGAATCTTCTGCAGAAGTTCAATGGATTCCAACTCTTTTCTCTTCCCAATGGGCAGAGTTCTACTCCTTCTGCCTGCCTGTTAAGCAAATCAGGAAAATCCGGCATTCAAGAAAGGCTATTTCTCTGCCACTCAATGGCACCGAGCTTGCTGAAAGTACAGTTCCACTGTATTCCTGAAGCTACATTTGTGGCCTAAAAATCATAGCTCCATTTCCGTTCTCTTGGAGAAACGTTCTGAGATATCTCCCATTCACTGCCGTCGGTTTCAAAGGAGGTCACTGGAAGTGGTAGTAAAGCCGATCCGTAAAGTGCACTGCAATGTACTAAAACCTTCTGAGCACGATGTTTCCATCTCCTGGAAGGATGAATCTTCTACACAAGTTCACTTGTCTCCAGCTCTTGGCTTTTCCAAATGAGCAGCATTCTGCTTCTTCTGCCTAGCGGCTCTACCAACTAGGAAATGCAGGCAGAAAACAAAGGCTGTTTCTCTGCCACTTAATGGCACAGAGCTTGCTAAAAGTACAGTTCAACTCTGTTAGTGAAGTTATATTTGGGGCCTAGCAATCATAGCTCCATCTCCGTTTTCTGGCAGAAATGCTCTGAGATATCTCCCATTCACTGTCATTAGTTTCCATGAAGGTCACCAGAAGCGGTAGTGAACCTGCTCTGGAAAGTGCACTGCAAAGTGCAGGAACCTTCTGAGCATGAAGTTTGTGTCTCCTGGAAGGAAGCATCTTCTCCCCAAATTCACTTGTCTCCAGCACTTTGCTCTTCCAAATGAGCAGTGTTCTGCTCGTTCTGCCTGTACGCTATGCAAAATGGGACAAACAGGCAGAAAAGAATGTCAATCTCTCTACGACTCAATGGCGAAGAGCTTGCAGCAATTACAGTTCAACTGTGTTCCTGAAGTTACATTTGGGGCCTAGAAATTGTAGCTCCATCTCCGTTTTCCTGGGAGAAAAGCTATGAGACATCTCCAATTCACTGCCATTGGTTTCAATAGAGGTCACTGAAAATGATAATAAAGCTGCTCGGGAAAGGGCACTGCAAAGTGCTGGGAACTTCTGGGCACGATGTTTGCTTCACCTGGCACGAAGAATCTTCTACCCAAGTTGACTCCAGCTCTTTGCTCTTCCAAATGAGCAGCATTGTGCTCCTTCAGCCTGCCTGCTGTGCAAACTGGGAAAAACCGGCAAGCAAGAAAGGCTATTTCTCTGCCATTCAAAAGAGCCCACCTGAAGCGGGACACAAGCTGTAGGACAAAGTGCACAGCAAAGTGCTGGAACCATCTGGCCATGGTATTTTGGTCTCCTGCAAGGAAGAATCTTCTGCCCAAGTTCAATGTTTCCCAGATTTTTACTCTTCCAAATGAGCTGCATTCTGCTCCTGCCTGCCTGCTATTCAAACCAGGATAAGCCAAAAGAAAGGAAAGGTTGCTTCTCTGCCACTCAATGACAGCAATCTTCCTGAAATTACAGTTCAACTGTGTTCTTCAAGTTACACTTGGGGCTTAGCAATCATAGCTCTATCTCCATTTTCTGGGTCAAATGCTCTGATATATCACTAATTCACTGCCAGTGGTTTCAATGCAGGTCACAGGAAGCGGTATTGAAGGTGCTCGGGAAAATGCACTGCAAAGTGTAGGAACCTTCCGAGCACAACATTTGGGTCTTGTGGAAGGAAGAATCTTCTACCCAAATTGACTTGACTCCAGCTCTCAGCTCTCACAAATTCACAGCGCTCTGCTGCTTCTGCCTATCTGCTGTTCACAACAGCATAAACAGCCAAAAAGAAAGGCTACTGCTCTGCCACTCCATGGCACAGAGCTAACTCACTGTGCAGTTCAACTGTGTTCCTTACGTTACATTTGGAGAATAGCAATCATAGCACCATATCCGTTTTTAGGGAGAAACGCTCAGAGGTATAAATTCAAAACCGGCCAAGCAAGCCACAATTAAAACC
>PVIR01042967.1:0-11956 GCA_004026965.1 Petromus typicus | reverse complement strand
GTTCAAGTCGGCTTTGTTTCAAGTTTTCTGATAAAGGCTGGAAGGAAGACAAAAAGATGAAAGAGCTGGAAAGATGTGGGTGTGAGCAAAGGGCAGAGGTAGGACTTCCACCCAGCTGAAAAAACTTTAGCCAAGCTGTAACCGAGGCCCCGACTAACGTGAGGATTCCAAACGCCGCGGCGGAGGCCCTACCTGGCCCCCACTAGGGGAACGGGAAGGGAAGGCCACCTGCACACTAAGTGGGCACAGGTGCGACCTGGGGGGGTAAACTCGGCGCACAGCCGTCTTCACCCAGCTCCCCCCCCACGACCTTTCCAGGCGACTGGGGCCTAGCTCAGTCCCCGCCCTGCCGCAGAGCCCGCTCTCGGCCGCACAAGTCTGAGGCCTCGGCGCGGGCAGGCCGGGGAGTCTGCGGCTCGGCGCTCCCTGAGGCCGCGGGAGTGAGAGGGCTGCACAGCGCCGGCCTCCCGGTCCCGCAGGCGGCAGGACGGACCACCAGGGTCCGGGCTACGGCCGGCTGTGCGCCTCCCCTGGCCTCGCTGTCTTCCCGCTCCCCGACCCCGCGCACCGCGGCTGCAGGCGGCCGGCCGCGCGCACAGCGGGCTGTGGCAGGGCACGCAGGCCCGCAGGTAGTGCTCGCGCACGATGCGCAGCGTCCGGCCGCGGAAGGTCCGCAGCAGCAGCACTTTCTCCCGCTTCTGCAGCATGGCGGCGGCGGCGCTCCGGGCTCGCAGGCCGCAGCGCGGGCGGAGCGAGGCCCCGGCGTCAGGCCCGCCCCTCGGCCCCGGGCTCGGCCCGGCACATTCCCAAAACCGCCGTAACGGCCGCTCGAGTCTGATCGGGTGCGGATCTGGATCCCGATCCGAGTTCCGCCGTCCAGCCCGAATGCAGCCCACTCCAGACCGAGGGGTGCTTGAGACAAGACGCGGAAGCTGGTTTCTAGTCCCGCGGTGGGGGTTGAGGGGACTTGGGAGCAGTGGAAAGGCTGATCACATTTTCTGTCTATCCCAGGTCCGCAGGGGAAGGGACTGTCTTGTTAGGGGCGTTAGTAGTGCTTTTCTTAGTCGTTGCCTTAGATGAGCTGAGTCGGCAAATAAACCAGCCACCCGGCTAGCCTTTTTTTTTTCCCCCTCAAAAATGGGGCGTGTACACACGCCATTAATTCCAGCACTTGGGAGGCTGAGGCCGGAAAAGGGCCTTGAGTTCAAGGCCAGCCTGCGCTATGTAGTTAGTGTCTTCAAGGCTGTTCTGAGCTACATGGTGAGACCTTGGCTCAAAACAAAAGACAAAAACCAACTTGTTTTCCCCATGATTCGTACTGCAAGCATGTACCAATGAAAAAAATTTAAGTGGAGGATGAAGGGAAAGGAGATGTAAAAAGATGTGTGGTGTACAGGTACCAATTCTCCGCCATGAATTTAATCTTTACTGCAAAGAGGTGCTTATAAAAATTTAAAATCTTTCAAAGATATGTTTTAAAATGTACTTGTTTTAAATTTATTTTTAATTTAGTACATAGCAACATTCTAGTACTGAAGATAAAATGAAAACCGACTCCTATCCCCTTGAGGTAAATGTTGTGTAACTTTTATAGCATTTGTGTTTTCTGGCAAAGGAATTCTGTTGCAGTTTGGGTAATTTAGCCAGGACCTATCTCAAAATAAAAGGTAAAAAGAGCTAAGGTTGTAGTTCAGTGGGCAGGACCTGGGTTCAAATCCACTAACAAAAAACAAATAAAAAATAAGCCAGCTTTGGTGGAACATGACTCTGATCCCAGCACTGGAGAGGCTGAAGCAAGGGGACCATTGCGAATTCAGGCATAGCTGGGCTACATAGTGAGTTCAAATTCAGCTGAGACCTTATCTCAAGAAAAAGAAGAGAATAAAAAACAAAAACAGAAATAGGTGTGGTGGCACACATCTGTAATCCCAGAATTTGCAAGTTTGAGGCTGGAGGAACACTGTGAGTTCTGGGCCAGCCTGGGCTACATATTGAGTGCAAAGCCAGGCTGAACTGGATGGCAAGACTGTTTCAAAAATAAAAACAACAAACACACACAAAAAACATTGCCACTGATACATTCAAAACATACTGTTTTTGCCTTTTGACAAAGGAACTCATTGTCTCCTGAGGTCACACGCCCAAGACGGACAGAACCACCCTGAGCACTCAGCCCAGCCTAGCTGCACCACAGCATCGAACATCAAAGGGCTGGGGGACCAAGATCCCGGTGTTACAGACCTGGAGGTGGAGTGGCTGAGGTTACCCAGTTATTAAGTGGCAGAATCCAAGCTGAAGCCTGACTCTTGACTAAATCTGCAGCAGGTTGTTAAATGGTTATGAATCTGCTCCCTCACAGATGAAATGGGGCAGGCCCTGTGTCTCAGCAGCTGACTGTTTGGCCGGCCCTATTAACTAAGGTAGTGCAGCCAGCTGAATGGAAGCTGCTGAGTCTCCTGAGCTGTTGAGAGGAGAGGACTTGGGCTACTTAGTCTCTCCTGAGTGTGCCCAGGAAGCACACAGAAGGTGTGGTCCCTCACTCATTCACCTCAGTGTCAAGCGGCGCTGCAGTGTGACAGCCAAGATGGAGCCCCACCAAAGCGCACAGAGCTGGCCCACAGGCCAGAGGACAAGGACGATGCAGAAGGGATCCTCAGCTCCAGTCCTGGAGGTGGGTTTCCGAGAGTCCAGCTGTCAAGCAGGAACCAGATTTGTCCCTGATACAGAAGCTTCGCACAGCTGCCCACGATGCCATCCAAAGTGCCTCTGGTTTCCATCTTCCTTTCAGGGTTGATGATATGGAAAGCGACTTTGATGAATTCATCTGCCCTTAATATCTCTCTTCAGCACTTTACCACTTCCAGCTTTCCCCCCAATAAGACAGATGGTCTTTCAAGGAATAGAATATGTCTACATTTCTATTGAGAGTTGATTCTATCAGTATTTCAAATAATCCAAGGTCCACTGAGCAGCTCTTTTGGTTATTTTGTAGCAATATTGTACAGATTGCTTTTTAGTTTTATTTATTCATTTATCTACTAAGATAGAATCTTGTTGTGTAGTCTGGTCTTGAACTTTCTGTGTACCCCAAGCTGTTCTCCAATTTCCCATTTTCCTGCCTCAGCCTCCCAAATTCTGGGATTAAAATGGCTTTTTTTTTCCCTCTCTGGTACTGGTGATTGAACTTGGGACCTTGTGCTTGCCAGACAGGTGTGGTGCCCCTGAGCGACATCCTTGGCCCTTAAGATTGCTATTAACAGCATAATTTGCTTCATTTTTAAGGTGGATTATCTAACATAATCAATTGACTTTTAGATTGATTGGTTGGTTGGTTTCCCCAAAGGCCATCTGATGCCTCTTGACTGAAAAAAAGGTGTCTATCGTAAGAATGTGCTAAAACTAGCACTTACAGTAACACATACAGCATATACTGTAGAGCCCAGCCTGACTAATTTAACTCCACTTTGAAAGAAGGCCTGGCCCTGAGCTAAAGTCTCCATTTTAAGAAAGGCAGCAAAATTCTTTAGAACATGAGTAATCCAACCAGGGCGCATGTTACTAGCAAGGACCAATCACCAGGGCAGCAGGCCTCTGTTACCTGATAGGGCTAAACCTAAGGATTCTGGCCGTGACTGCTGACCTTCACCTCTCATGACCTGATAGAGGCTACTCCTTGAGACAAAGAAACTCCCTGACTAGCCAATACCTAAAGCCCCCGTACTGTTTTTAAATTCTTAGCCTATCCGACCAACCCACGTCTTGAAACTTCCAATGCCCCCCCCCCCCCATCCCCACCATAAAAAATCCGACCCTCCCTGGGCTCGGGGTTCTCTCGGCATCCTGCTGTTGAGAGTCCCTGCCCGAGCTTGAATAAACCCTCATGTATTTACATCGGAGACGGCTCCTGGGGTTTTGGGGGATCTTGTGATCTGGGTATAACACATACAGCAGTAACATATACTTTAAAAAAACTCTGTGTTAGGCTGGGGATTTAGCTCAGTGGTTCCAGAGTCTGCGTGGAAAGCACAAGGTCCCAAATTTGATTCCTGATACACCACCATGCCAGGAGTGGTGGCTCGTGCCTGTAATCTCAGCACTGAAAAGGCAGGAAGACTACTGTGAGTTCCGGGCTAGCCTTGGCTATATAGTGAGCTCAGGGCCAGCCTGAATTACAAAGGGAAGCCCCATCTCAAAAAAAAACTAAAACAAAAAATCTCTCAATGTTAGGACTAGAAGGAGTCTGGATGCCCTTGCCTTTCCCTGGACATAGGCTGGTAAAGGAGAATCTCTGGAACTATAACAGCCATTGGTAAATGAGAGAGCACTCTGGAGAAAGCCCCACACCAGCAATTAGAAGTTCACTCTGGGACCAGGGATTTAGCTCAGTGGTTCTGGCACCTGCCTGGCAAGGGCAAGGTCCCGAGTTCAATCCTTGGTAACCACATACCACAATACTAGGTGTGGTGACTCACGCCCACCAGCAATCAGTACCACAAACCACAGTGCCAGGAGTGGTGGCTCATGCCTGTAATCCCAGCACTCGGGAGGCAGAAGCAGGAGGACTGCTGTGAGTTCCAGGCTGAGTTCAGGGCCAGTCTGAACTACAAAGTGAGACCTTGTCTCAAAAAACTAGGGGAAAAAAAAGTTTACTCTGGAATTCACATGTCACTTCCGTCTTGCCCTGGCTCAGAACGAGTCACGTGACCACAAGGATGGGCGGGACAGGAAGTGTATTTTCATCTCAGGTCCTAAAGGCAGGAGCCTGAAGCCGTTTGAACAGGGCAGTTTTGGATTCCAAATGTTGGATACAGACCAACTCTGAAATATAGCTTCTCTGAGACCTAGAATTGAGATATTTAGAAAACAACTTAGCGAAGAGAAAAAGAAGTAGACGTTCCCAGAATGAAGAAAGAGCTCATGGGAAAACTAGAAGTGCTTAGTGAGAAAAAAAAAAGCAGGCCTAGAAAACTAACTCTAGCTCTCAGGGCTGGGAACCTATGTCCTATGATGCCAGGTAAGCCCAAGACAAGCTAGGTTGTTTCCATACCCAGTGGTGAGAAGCCAGCCTCGTAATGTGGTTTTCCGAGGTGATAGGGCCTGACAGTGTTACCTGATTTGGGGTTGCTGGAATCTCCTTCTACAAGAAGTTTCTAGGTTCTTTTTATCTTGAGCAAAGAATTGGTCAAAACAAGCACAAAAAGGTGGCAGTTTTCTTTAGTGGCACCGAGCCTGCCTGGCAAGCACAAGGTCCTGAGTTCATTCCCCTGTACAGGATTGAGGGAGAATCAGCACAAAAGGTACTAAGTTTTACATTTACTAAAGGTAGGGAAAAATGCTCTGCAAAGTGGGAGTGGGCCAAAAAAGTAAAGAAAGAAGTACGGTAGGTTCCTGACTTATATTTTCACAAATACGAGGAAAACTCACGTTAGGAACCTTCATAGATTTGAACTGTGGAAATAGCTCCTGTTTGTCAGATATTGTCACAGTTCTGCTGCTGTGTGCTTACTATGCAGTGTGATGGTGTGGGGTAGTACAGTACATTGAGTGACACTGTATTTTTATGTGCGTTTAGTGTTTTACTGTTGTTGTTGTTTTTTTTTAAGACAGTGTTTTGCTGTATATCAAGCTGGCTTTGAATTCACTGTGTACCCTGGGCTGGCCTTAACTCACTATGTAGCCCAAGCTGGCCTCAAATTTGTAACAGTTCTCCTGCCTTAGCCTCCCCAGTGCTGGGATTACAAGTGTGTGCCACCACACCTGGCTTTTAATTTGATTTTTTTTTTTTTGCGGTGCCGGGGATCAAATTGAGGCCCTTATGTTTCCAAAGTAGGCGCAGTACCACTTGAGCTAAATCCCAGCCCTTTTTCATTGGATTCTATACCTTACTTTTCTCTTTTTCTTTGCAATTTTTACTTCTATCCCCCCACCTCCATTTGAATTATTACTAAGCTTCATTAATCTTTAGCTCTTTAGTTGACTCAGTGCTACTACTGCTGAATTCTATTGTTAATGGTTACACAGTTGTTATCTCTACTAGGTATTCACTATTGTCAACATTTGGTTTCATCTGCACCTATATTATTATAGATCTCTTTTACTGTAAGGATGGGACAGTTTAAGTTATTCTTTCTTTCTTTCTTTCTTTTTTTGTTGGCGATAGGCTCTTACTTTTGTAGTTCAGGCTGGCCCTGAGCTCACTTCGTAGCCCAGTTGAGCCTCCAACTCTCAGCAATCCTCCTGCCTCTGCCTCCCAGAGTGCTAGGATTACAGGTGTGAATAACCACGCCTGGCACTGTGGCATGTGGTACTGATTGCTGGTGGCCATGAGTCACCATGCCTGGCATTGTTGTATGTGGTTATTGGGGATCAATCCAGGCCCTAGCACTTGTAAGACAGGTGCTGGAACCACTGAGCTAAATCCCCTGCTCAGTTATTATTGTTTCTTATGGTATGTCAGTAATCAGTCAGTCTTTAATTCTACTCTCATTGTTGATTTCTATTGTTAATGGTGGTTAATGGTGGCATATATATATATATATATACCTAAAATATACACCTATATATATATAAGTATATATTACCTATATATATATATACACACACACACACACACATATATATACATATATATATATACACACACACCTATATATATACGTATGGTTTTTGTATCATCAACAGTATTGTGTTTCATTTTCTCCTGAGTGGTGCTGAAATCAAGTCTCTAGAAGGCTGCACACAAAGAACTTCAAATATTATTGTTTCTTTCTTTTTTTTTTTTTTTTGTTGGAGATAGGCTCTCACTTTTGTAGTTCAGGCTGGCCCTGAACTAATATCCTAAGACTTTCAAATATTACACTAGGAAGCCCTTTAAATATTTAGGGTATAAACACCAAAATATAACCAAGTGCAAGGACACATCATAAGAAACCAAACCTAACTACTGAGATTTCCACAGTAGTGCCAGAGTTTCTGGCACCCAACTGATCTTCAACTCAGTGCAAAAACAAGAGGAACATGATAAAGCAAGGCAAGCTGTCCCCCCAAATCTCTTACTCCCCAGAAGCTAATCTATGGACAGTGAAGTGGGAGCAGGCAAAGCAAAGAACTCAAAAAATAAATGGTTAAAATATTTGAAGAGATATGTAACATGTACACAAATGCATTCGATGTTTGGTAAGCTCAAGGAAGATTTAAACAGATAACGGATTTTACCAGTAAAGAGTTAGATGAGATCAAAGAAGAAATAAACAATAAACCAACTGAATTAAATAAGACAATGCAAAACACGAGTGACTACTTGGGCAAAGAGAAAATATGCAAAGAAAATAAGCAGAGGTTGATGCTGTGAAAAACTCAATGGGAAGTGTGAGCAACAGACTCAGCCCGTGTGAGGACAGTGTCAGAAACGGAAGGCCAGGTGGATGTCGTAGGTCATAAACCCAGGATATCCTGAGAGTGACAAGACACCAGGCAAACGGGATCCAAGGGGGGGGGGACAACCTCAGAATTATAGAAATAAAGGAAAAATTAGAAGATGACTCGAAAGATATGAAAAATTAATTCACTAAAATCATAGCTGAAAATTTCCAAATATGAAGAAATAATTCATTATTCAAGTAGAAGAGGATATAGAATCCCAGGCAAATAGATACAACCAGAACAGAACCTCTCTATAGCACGATCAAAATTCCAGAAATTCAGCAAAAGGAGTGAATGCTAAAAGCTGTCAGAGAAGAATAGCCAGTATCCAATAGAATGAAGCCTATTAGAGTAACTGAGGATTTCTCAGCTCAAATCGTAAAGGGCAAGAAAAAGCCTGGGACAAAAAAGAAAAAAAATTATTGCTACATGTGGTGGTGCACAAGTATAATCCTAGCACTTAGGAGGCTGAGGCAGGAGGGTTGCTGTTAGTTCAAGGCCAGCCTGGACTACTTAGTAAAACTTTATTAAGAAAAAGAAAAATCCCTAAGATATGTATATGTGAGAACTCCACATGAGGGATGGAAAGACTTTGTATTTCAGACATGTACTAATAAAAAAACTGACAAAATTAAAGTTTATCCATGACAAAGAAACCCTAAGCCAGCATTGCAGAAAATACTTAATGGGATCCTAGACAGGGTGAGGGAGACCACTGGCACCAGAGCACCCGGAGGAGACACATTTGCCTGTGAGAAGAGTTATACAAGGGAAAATAAAGGGATCAGCCCTGGAAAAATAATACAGTGCTAGGACGTGATAGATACATTGCAGTAATATTACCATAATACCTCTCCATGTCAGTGACCTCAGCTTCCCAATCAAAAGACCCAGATTGGATAAAAATGCAATAAAAAATTGCCTATAAGAGGCCATCCACAAAGAAGGGCACGGACTGAAATTGAGGATGGAAAATGATATTCCATTCAACTGCAGGAGTACATATTTTATTTTCAGACATTGCAGACTTTAAGCCAAAACTGATCAGAAAAGACAAAGGTGGCTATTACGTACTGGTAAAAAGAATAATTCAACAGGAAGTGTAAATATTTATGGACCAGATGTCAGTAGACCCAGTTTCTTTTATTTTTTTAGGCAAGATCTTGGTATATAATTCAAACTGACCTTGAACTCACTAGAAAGCCCAGGCTGTCCACAAACTTTTGTGTGATCCTCCTGCCTCAGCCTCCTGAGTGTATGTGCCACTGTACTCAGCCCAGCCACCACACTGAGCCCAGTGTACCCAACTTCTTTTTTTTTTTTTTTTTAAGGTTTTCTGAGACAGGGTCTCACTTTTGTGGTTCAGGCTGGCCCTGAGCTCAGCCTCAGACTCACATCATAGCAATCCTCCTGCCTCTGCCTCCCGAGTGCTGGGATTACAGGCGTGAGCCACCACGCCCGGCACTGTGGTATGTGGTACTGATTGCTGCTGGGCATGAGTCTCCACACCCAGTATAGGTATGTGGTTACCAGGGAATCGAACCTGGGTTCTTGCGCTTGCAAGACAGGCGTGGAACCACTGAGCTAACTCCCCGGCCCCTGTACCCAACTTCTGAAAGCAAAAATTATTGGATTTAAAAGGACAGATAGGACTAAAAAAATGTACTGGACTTAAAAAGACACCAAGGGCCAGGGATTTAGCTCGGTGGTTCCAGCTTCTGCCTGGCCAGCACAAGATCCCAACTTTGAATCTGGTAACCACATACCACGACGCTGTGCATGGTGGTTCATGCCTATAATCCCAGCATTCACGAGGCAGAGGCAGGAGGATTGCTGTGAGTTTGAGGCTGATCTGGTCCACATAGCAAGTTTGAGGCCAGCCTGAACTACAAAGCGAGACCCTGTCTCAAAAAAAAAAAAGACATCAAGCCAATCATGGGGTGGGAGGCTCCAATACCCTACTCTCAATATTAGGTTTTCCAGACCAAAAAATCAATGAAGAAACTGTCAGAGTTAAATCATGTTATTGAACAAATAGACTTAACACATCTGTAGAGTGTTTCATTTAATAACAACAGAAAACATGTTTTTCTCAATGGAGCATGGAACTTGTCCCAAGATAGATCATAACATAGGGCATAAAGCATGCTTAAGTAAATACTAAAGAACTGAAATAATCTACTGCAGACGATTGAATCATAGTGGAATGAAGTTAGAAATCAACAGTAAGAGAAGCCACAGAAGTGTTGCGAACAGCATTTAAGTAATATGTTATCAAATAATCAATGGCTTGGAGAAGAAAGCGAGGAAGAAATAAAGTAGTTCCTAGAATCAAATGACAGTGGAAGCATAACATGCCAAAAGCTGTGGGACACAAAGCTTTCCAAGAGGGAAGATTATAGACATAAATGCACCCATATAAAAGAAGAATGTGACCCCAAATAAATAGCCTAATGGTGCATCTCAAGGACGTACACGAGGATTCCTGGGCCAGGCTGGGACATAGCTACAACTGACACAAATGATCCCAGCTACAATCCAATTGCAGGCACAAAGATCACTAGGAAACAAGTCATCTGCCTGCCCAGAGAGAAACAGGACACGGAGCTGGTGACCACAAGAAATCACACACTGAAGTACTGCAGTAGGAGTTGGGGAGGATGCAGCGTGGAGTTTCTTGGCTCATCGGGGTGTGGGCTATGAAGAGACCACGCCATGGGCAGAGCTGGGACAGTCCCGACCTGCACGAGTGAGGGTGGTGGCAGAATAGACTGCTTCCATCTAAGCGGCCTGGGCAGAGGCGCTGTACTTGGTAGCCGAAGGTGTGAATCGTCTTTCCAGTTTTCCATCTGTTTGTCGCTGGGATGCGTAGTAAGCACGTGCACTGTGGGGGAACTGGTACTGCACCGCGCTTCTTGGGCCTGTGACTTCCGCTGCTTCTCTCTCCCACGTCCCCTCTCTCCAAATCTCCTTTCCCATCCTTGCAAAAAATCAGCCCTGTGGTTCACTGATCCTTCGTATTGTTCTTTTAAATTTCAACTTCATTAATTTCACTCTGATCTTTATCATTTCTTTCATCTTGGAAATATTCTGTATTATAAAATTTACTTAGAATCCTAACATATAACGTGTTTGTTGCAATGCATTCACATAGTGTAGACAGATGCTAAGGAAACACATGAAAGTTCTGTCTTTATCCAGAGTCTATGCTCAGACTCAACCGGGGTCAGTAGCTTCTGGGTATTTTATGAGTCATTAAAAATGACCCACGCTTCACAGCTCCACGAAGAGCCCATCAGTGGACGTGGCACCAGCTCATGACAACCAAGGCTGCTCAGGCCCCTCTGGGGGCCAGGAACTGACCTCAGCACTGCCAGTGTTTTCTTACCAAGTCCTCTTGCGGTGCCTTTGCTTGGTAGCAAGGACATTTCCCTGGCAGGAAATGAAGGTGAGAAGGCTTGAAGCAAGTGTCCCAGGCCACATATCCAGTGTGTGGCACAGGCCAACTTGGCCTCCGGACTTTGGCTGCAGGGATCACACAGAGATGGCGCAGCTGGGCCACATTTAACCAGTGACAAGTGCTGCAGGAGGGGAGCTGCCAGCGGTGGCATCCAAGTATTGACCGTTCCACTTTCTACCTTCTCCAAACCTCAATGATTTCCCCTGTAAAATATGGCCAGCAGGACAGGTGTCGCTGGAGATTGGTATTAATGAATTGCTGATTCTAAGGGGCTGCGTAAATAACCCCATTTATCTAAAGAATCAGCTTGCTTTCATTTGTAGTCCATGCTTCTGGGGAATAAATGATTCTCGAGATTACTTTCCTACTTGTATTGGGGAAGATTTAATTTCCTGTGTGTTAAAGGCTGTTAATCTTTGATTTTCACTTTTCCCAGCACATAAGATGGCTCTCTGGTGCCATTCAAAACACCCTGAGAATCTCTATAACTAGATTTGCAGTGATTACTCCAGAATTTTCTGCTTAACTTCCTTTTTTTTTTTTTAAGAGAAAAGCATTTATGTTTACACTTGTTTAGCTCAGCAATATTTTTACTGTAATCTAATCTGTTGACAATTTTGTTCTTCTACCACTGTGGGGCGCTGTTTCATTGAGCGCTCTCTTGCTCGCGCGCGCTCTATCTCTCTCTCGTCTCCCTCTCACTTTTTAAAAACTGCCTCAGCTAGTCCTTTTCTTGTAAATATCTGAGCGGTGAAGGGCTGACCTTTCACATACCTTCACCAAAATAATCCAATTACTTGAGACAAAGACAAACTGATTAATACAGAAAAGAAAAAATCTTTAAGTCTTGAGGCAAATGAGAAAATTCAGTTAAATGGGTTGCCACTTATTGTTTGAAAGTAGAAACTTTACTGTTATGGTTTAATATTAATGTTATTTATGAAATTAAGTTTACATCTATCTTGTAGGGTTATTATTACCAGCCATGATAAACAGTTATTTCATTGGACAGATGTATTGTGAAGAATCTGTTTATTTTTTTTTATTTTTTTATTTTTTTATTTTTAGGTTTTT
>PVIR01042966.1:0-11974 GCA_004026965.1 Petromus typicus | reverse complement strand
TAGATAGAATCTAAACAAGAGTGCACTGAATATTATTAGTGAGAGCCAAGGAAAGAAAGGCAAACAAGTATAGGCTATTTTTAAGATAAATGAGTCATGTCTAAGAAAGAGGGAGATTTAGAAGTGTGAGACTTTATCATGTTTAGGCTATAGAGAGGAATAACTGACAGTAAAAGGATTCTTTTTTTTTTTTTTTTTTTTAGGTTTTTGGAGACAGGGTCTCGCTTTGTGGTTCAGGCTGGCCCTGAGCTCAGCCTCCAACTCACATCACAGCAATCCTCCTGCCTCTGCCTCCCGAGTGCTGGGATTACAGGCGTGAGCCACCACGCCCAGCACTGTGATATGTGGTACTGGTTGCTGCTGGGTGTGGGTCTCCACACCCAGTATTGTTATGTGGTTACCGGGGAATCGAACCCAGGTCCTTGCGCTTGCGAGACAGGCGCCGGAACCACTGAGCTAACTCCCCGGCCCAGTAAAAGGATTCTTGAGAAAGCATACCACAGTACAAATTAAGGCATGATCTTAGTCATATTTTTTGCTGTTAAGATAAAATACCCAACACCCAAAATAAAAGGAAGAAAGGTTTATTTGGCTCACAGTTTGTAGAACCTTCAGTTCATGGCTGGCTGGCTCCAAGGCAGGGTGGCATGGTAAGGGGCATTGCAGAGGAGAAAACAATTCAAGGAAGCAAGACAGCAAGCAATAAACAAGCATCAACTGTCTTTTTGTCCCTTATGTCCCATCCAGACTACCTAGTCTAGACTACCTAGACAATATCTGCCTTAGGGCAGATAACACTTACACCCAGGTGGGGTGACCTTAATCCTAGCATTGCACCATGAATCAGTCCCGGAGTCATACACTGTAGATCCAGCCACCTCAGAAAAGCCCCACCTATAACTGCATGAGGATTTTGAGGGTACAGTTAGATACAAATTATAACAGGCATTTACCTTAGATCAGAGGCTGTCACTTCTACAGAAACAGGAAGGGCAGTGGCAAGGAGAGATACAAATAGAGATGGAACTCAGATAGTGTGATCATTTAATAATAAAGAGTACATTATTTCCACTAAATAATTCGATCGACAGTTTGAAAAGTATACTTGTCAAAATGCCCTAAGTAAGCCAACAAAAGGACTAATGGCAAGTTAAAGAGACATTAACAAGCTTGAAGGCAAAAAGGACTCATATATACTATTTTTCAAATGAAAGTTAATGCAGAGACATGCATCAGTACCAGGTACTCTTTATTGCTAAATGAAGATAAATAAGCCCAAATTTAAGAAATTCAAAAGCTGAGCGTGGAAGTGCACTCTTATCCCAGTCCTCTCAGTAAGGAGGGAGAATCACTTGAGCCTGGATTAGTATCAGTTTGGGCAACACAGTGAGACCTTGTTTCAAAACAAAACAAAATTTACACTTAGTATCTTACCTCTTTGCAAGAAGAGTTATGAAACATGATTGTGAACTTTCTGTCAGATCACTTTAAGAATAGAATAAATACCTCAAGTATTTTTCTTAAGATCTGGAATTCTTTCATAAAGTACTAAAGCAAAATACTGCTACATAAATCTTGAAATGACCCTCAAAGAAATGGATAATCAAAAGCTTCCTTTTTTTCTTTACTTACCATATTGTAATATTTAATCTCTTGATCATAAATCACAATCCTAAAGACTACTTGCAAATCTGAAATAAAAGGCTCATATAGCACTAAGCTAAATGGGTGGCCCACCTTCTCTACTGGGCTAGGTTTTCTTTCCCCTGGCATCAAACGATTAAATTTATGCTCTATGTTTTGCACATTATAAATTGCTCTGCATTTTCATTAGTGTTTCTCCTTATATCAAAAGGTTGATTTTTTTCAGGGAGAATAATGGTTCTGGGCCTAATTTTCAATGAATATTTACTGACTACTATTAAAGAACAAAGCTGCAAATAAAAAGTAGTGGGCAAAAGACAAGACTCATACTTTCACAGTACTTAATTTTTTTGAGACAGTGTCTCACTTTTGTAGCTTGCCCTGAGTTCACTATGTAGCCCAGACAACCCTCAAACTCACAGCACTCCTCCTATCTCTTCCTCAACAATGCTGGGATTATATAGATGTGAGCCACCACACCCGGCAGTGTGGTGATCAACTTCTTACTTTTGCAAGGCAGACACAGGAACCACTGATCTAAATCCTTGGCTCCCACTTAAATTCTTTTTTTGTTTGTTTACTTGTTTTGAGACAGGGTCTCGCTTTTTGTAGTTCAGGCTGGCCCTGAGCTCAGCCTTGAGTTCACAGCAATCATTCTGCCTCTGCCTCCTAAGTGCTGGGATTACAGGCATGAACCACCATGCCAGGCACTGTGGTATGTGGTTACTCGGTTACTGGGGATTGAACCTGGGCCTCTGCACTTGCAAGGCAGGCGCCAAAACCACTGAACTAAATCCCCAGCCCCAGCACTTAAGTTCTTAAGAGAACAAGATAAATCTTTCTTAATATGATACTCTGGCTTCTACTGATATTAAAAAAGCAAAGGGAAGACAGTACTCTTTAACCAAGCATCTTCTTTCCTAACATTCCTCAGAATTTCAGTATTTTTTCCTAATCAGATTTAATTAATTCAAAATATCTACCCCTGGACTACTATTAAATTTCCTGTGAATATTTCCATTTGCTTATAAAGAGAATGTTTTAAATATGTCTATTCCCAATGTTACACTGCAATACATTCTTAGTCTCAAATACAGTATGTACTGCTTTCCAGTTTCCTGAACTAGAAACTACCTTTATCCACTGGTGAAAACCAATGGTTTTTCTTTCACAAAATCTTTTCTCCTCTGATCAAAACTTCCCTCTGGTTTGACATTTCAAAATTATAAAGCAAAAATCCCCAAATTACTCCTGAGGAACTAACAAAAATCAAATAAGACCAAATTCTTCAACTTTTTAAATTGAACAAAATAAGGCAAATACTTCAACAGAATGAAAGAACTCTTCATTCTGTACTTGAGATTTTCTTTATTAAACCTAATTATTCAATTTAATACATCATTTTCAAAGCAAAATTTAATAATTATATTCTTTATTGTTAATTTTAGAAAGTGTAAAATTTCACAAAGGGAAAGGATGCTACACTGCAAAAAAATTTGTTTCTTTAGAAATTCCAAAAACTGATGTGATTTCTATGACATTTATTACTAGTACACTTTGGTAATAAGTGAACTATTAAAAAAGAACCACAAATAATGTTGCTCCATTTTAGGAATTACTGCATTAAAATTAATCATAAACAAAAAGCCCAACTTATATAATTTAACAATCCTTTTATTGGATACTATACATTTCAAATGTAAATTAAAGCCCAAAAGTATTAAAATTTAAACATTAGTGTATGTAACAAACTGAAAAAGGTTGCTGAAACAAAATTATCAATTACATAAATATCTAATTTTTAGAAAACATTAAAAAGTATAAACATCTCTATTTTAACCCTTAACTTTAAAAAACAGAATTCTAACGGGGCCATTTACAGATTTTCTTATTAAACTTTATTGATCAACATAGCTTCTAGTCCTAGAAATTAAATATGCACAAAAACCTACAAAGAAATATCTTTCCTACCTTGAAAAAAAATCTAAACTAAAAAAAGAAAACTATGAGGCTTTAAGATAATGTAGGATGGGGCCAGGGATTTAGCTCAGTGGTTCCTGCACCTCACAAAGGCCAGGGTTGAACCCTGTAACCACATAACAATACTGGGCGTGGAGACTCACACCCAGCAGCAATCAGAACCACATACCACAGTGCCCCTCATGGTGGCTCACGCCCATAATCCCAGCACTCAGGAGGCAGAGGCAAAACCATGTTTCAAAAAGAAGAAAAAGAAAAAAAAAAAAGATAATATAGGATGTGCTCACTTCAGCAGCACATATAAAGATAATGCGGGATACAGTCTGACCTAAATTTGAATCCTTGTTCTTTCTTTTACTAGACAAATTATGTTAATAAGTCTAGCCTAAATTTTTGTTTCTTCTTTATAAAATCCTAGTAGAATTTTTATGAAAATATACAGACTTTAATAATCACATTGAAACTATGAGTTAGCAACAATCAGCATTCAAATGACAATTATTTAAGTGAATGTTAATAAATTAACAGCTTGTTCTGGTAAATTTCCTATATGATTTGTAACAGCATTCCACAATATAAAGAACTACTTGTAAAAGTTTAACTCAAAATAGCTATTAACTTTTCTTCAAAATTTAGTTCTTAAAAGGTAATCTCCAATCACGATAGTGACTTCAATGATAATACATTTCTAACTACATCAACTAAAGCCTAAAATCATGACAAAGTACTGTAAAGTTTTTCTGTTCAAATCTATACATCCAAGTATTATGACATGTTTTAAGAGATTTCTGACCAATGGGGCAACAAAGAGTATTACAAAGCATTTTCTTATCAAAAATCTACTGCTAACCTATGCTTAAAAGCTTAACTTTACTAAGAAAGTAAAAGGAACCATGAGTTCAGTGCAACATAGTATGGGATTTACATACAGTTCTGCCAGTCACTCACTATTCCATCATCTTGGTTAAAAATATTCTGAAGTTACAGGGTAGCTAGACAGAAAATGGACAGAAGAAAACACATACACAGAAAGACTATGAAAGAAAAAGAAACATGATTTCTAAGTATGTTAAAGAAAAAAGGACAGAATGAAAGAAGAAGCCAGCACTCTTTCCAAAATAAATTTTCTTTCATTTTGTTATAATAAAAAAGCCAAGAAGTCAGGCACATCAGCACATGCTTGTATTCTCAGCACTTGGGAGGCTGAAACAAAAGGAATGCCCTAAATTCAAGGCCAGCCTGGGCTACAAAGTCACACAGTAAGTTCAAGATCAGCATGAACTAAATAGCAAGACCTCTCTCATAAAAACAAACAAGAAATAAGACAAAACAGGGCCGGGGAGTTAGCTCAGTGGTTCCGGCGCCTGTCTTGCAAGCGCAAGGACCCGGGTTCGATCCCTGGTAACCATAAACCTATACTGGGTGTGGAGACTAACGCCCAGCAGCAATCAGTACCACATGCCACAGTACCGGGCGTGGTGGCTCACGCCTGTAATCCCAGCACTCGGGAGGCAGAGGCAGGAGGATTGCTGTGATGTGAGTTGGAGGCTGAGCTCAGGGCCAGCCTGAACCACAAAGAGAGACCCTGTCTCAAAAAACCTAAAAAAAAAAAAAAGAAATAAGACAAAACAAAAACCTGAAGAGTTCAGAATTATAGCCAAAAAGATGGTCAAGGAAAAAGAAAACCTGTACAATTATTCCAATAATTACTAGTTGTACATAAACTAACTTCAAGGGTAAAACTTTATTTTACACATTTTATATGAAAAGTTAAAATTATCATGTAAGAAAATAACCAAAATAATTAAAATATTTCAATGAGTTCTATTAAAGTTGTATATAATTTTAATCATGAATGAAAGAACAAAAAAAAGATTACTATTATTTTTTTCTTAATTACTAATAAAATTGAGGGATAAACAGCTCAGTAGCTCCTCTTCAATCTTTCCAACAGTTTTCAAAAATGTAGTTTGAAATAACAGACATACTAACCACCACAGGCATACTCACATGAGGTGCTCAGTTATTTACCACAAAAATTGTAACGTTTGATCATGTTATTGTTCTATGGCTTGGGGTCATCCTACAGCTGTATCTATGCCATATAAAATACTTTATTTGCACTTAAAATTTTCCAACTCAAAAAACTTTACCTTCTAAACAATATCTGCCTAGAATCCCAGCAATCTGGAAGGATCACAAGAAGAGTTTGAGGCCAACCTGCTCAACCTGGTGAGAGCTTGTCTCACAATTTAAAAATTTATGCACTGAGGTCGATTTATGCATGGGGGTCAAGCCCCAGTACCATTTTTTTTTTAAAGAGCAATTTTATTTATTGTTGGGGCTACCTTTTCAAAAAGTTATTTGTACTATTTTTTCCCCTTACTCATAATCTGACAGTCATAACATCTTAACAATTTCCATAGAAGAGATTTTGGAGTTACCATTTACACATATATATTCTATTACAAAAATTATGGCATTCATTATACTGTTAAGATGCTGGATATAAATAGTAAGCATTCTTTTATAAACTTAGTTGTGGGTAACCATAACCATAAACTTTTCAAGATTTGTTGCAATTTATAAACCATGGAAAAGTAAAAATGTCTTAGGATTAAAATATTTGCTAATTTGAATCAACTAAATTGAATTAATCAAAACACTGCTTTCCAAAGTAAAAAAAGGAGTAAGACACACAAGATAATCACTAACCCCTTTTTCAGGATCTATTTCAAATAATTTTAGACTACTTAACTATTCTGAAGATAAAGAGAACATTATGTATATGGGGAGGTACTTCAGAAGAGTGTGGTGGCACATGTCTGTAATCCTGGCTATTCCAGAGGCTGAGGCAGGAGGACTGAGAAGGTTAGCCTAGACATTTTACTGAAATGATGTCTCAAAATAAAATTTTAACAAGGCCTGGGAATGTTGTACCATAGTAGAATATGAAGGAGTCCTAGGGTTAAATCCCCAATACCACAAAAAAATAATAATAATGGCAATAATAGTAATGACAATAAAGATTAGTATGCCAATCTTATTAGTAAAGAGAAAAAAAGTCAACACTAAACAGGATATTCTCAGTCCCTTAATACAATGTCTCCTTCCTAGGATATTTACAAAAATACAGCTAACAATTTTGATGAAAAAATATTTTTATTTATAAATTGTCACTCTCAAAATTGAACTTTAGAAATGTATTCCTTACATTGCCACATTAATCTACTCTGAATGGTCCATGTACCAAATCTAAAATAATACTCTGCCCTGATTCCAGAAAGGTATTATTCAATGTAGGTTGCAAATGTTAAAGCAAGTAAAGTAATACAACTTCAGCCCTTAATAGTTACTGCTTTTGTGTCAGAATACTACGCTAACTCTCAATAGATTCGCAAATCTATCTGATCAAGGCACTAAAGCATTAACAACTATATTTCTTCAACATTTTCCAAAGAGACCACCAACAATTTTCTTCATCATCAGAAAACCACATTTCTGCAGAAAAAAAAAATTAAATCAAAATATTTCCTATCCTTGAAATCACAAACTTTCCAAACTTACAAAGATATTCTACCTTAAGACAAGTGGAGTGGCACAACCTATAATCCCTGCATTCAGAGACCAAAGCAGGAGGATTACCATGACTTTGCAGCCACCCTGGACAATCTAGTAAGTTCAAGGCTAGCCTGAATTATATAAGTGAGACCTTGTCTAAAAAACCAAAACCCAAAAAAACTTGAATAGAAGAAAAAAAATTTTGATTGAAAAAAAAAATCAAGGGCCAGGGAATTAGCTCAGTGGTTCCGGCGCCTGTTTTGCAGGCGCAAGGGCCCGGTTCGATTCCCCGGCAACCACATACAATACTGGGCGTGGAGACTCACGCCCAGCAGCAATCAGCACCACATACCACAATGCCAGGCATGGTGGCTCACTCCTATAATCCCAGCACCCAGGAGGCAGAGGCAGGAGGATTGCTGTGATGTGAGTTTGAGGCTGAGCACAGGGCCAGCCTGAACCACAAAGCAAGACCCTGTCTCAAATTAAAAAAAAAATCAATTGATAAATCCCACATTTTTATAAATTCTTAGTACCAAGAAATGTCTTATAAAAGTGACTTTAGTACCTATCATTGCTTATACTTTCCACCATTCTGTTAAAAAACAGAGATTAGTCATAATGGTTGGAAAAAATATTATATTTTTTGTTTTGCCTAAAAAAAGTCTTGGAATATCAATTACCTTGCTTGCACAAGCATTGATAGTGGTACTTCAATTCACAAATAATTCTCTCCATAATTCTTATTGTACAAGAACTAAGTCAAATCCAATGGTTAGATTCAACGTTAACTTTATGGGGGAAATCTGATTGGGTTTTCATCCAATTTGCTCTGTAACTAAACTGTGGAAAGAAGTCAGTGATCCTAGGTACCACTGAATAATTTTTAAAAATAAGCATTTTTTAAATTAATTGGTAATGATGAATGATCTCTGAATGTTAATATTTTAGTACACAGAAGTACCAGGAAATGAAATTGAAACTGTTATTACAATCTGGAAATTTATTTTAGACCTACTATCTAAAATAAATATATTTCCTTATACTCTGTTTCTCACAAAGGCAGTCACTTACTTCTCCAAAACTGGTTATTATAAAATAAAAAAATTACAGATTTACAAACAGGGAAAAGAACACGTTGTATATCTAATAGTTCCTTCATTTGTCCCCAATTCAATCCCTTTGTATGATTTTCAAACTCTGCTCATTTACATAATAAACTACTGGGAAAAGTACAAGTTTCAATACCAAAAAGTATTATTCTAAAAGAATATATGAAATATTCTATGAAGATGTGTGTATATACATATATATCTATATATTAGACAGTGGTACCTCAAATATATATTATATATATTATATCTAATATATAGATATATATGTATATATACACACACACACACACAAACCATGAGTTAGTTAGTATGGTCTACTTCATATTTAGTTAAGATGAACAAACATATACAAACATCACATATGTTAAGCAAATTAAAGCAAGGTAATTACCAGATTTAAATAGCACTGAATAGCACACATAAATAGAAATCACTCATTTTATGCAAGGCAACGTAATAAAGACTTTTTGGACAATACTGCATCTAGTTCTCAGGCTCACAAAATCAAAAGTAGTATCAAGATTTTGAAGAAACTGAAGTTGAAAAAATTAGCAGAAGTTTTGTTTAAAAAAAAAAACACATGAAGAATAATTACTGGATTCAGAACAGGCATTTTTTGTTAGTGTCTCCCTAGTTCACAGTGACCTTGAACTACGTGGCACAGTATAACCTTGAAACCACAGTATAACATTTCTTTAGTCTTTGATTTGTTCTTTGTATTAGGAAAAAAAAAATCTAGCTAATTACAAAGTGCTTTTAAAAAATTAACCATTATAATCCTATGTATAATTTATCAGCTATTTCATGACCCTGAAACTTTCTCCTAAAGTAGTCCATTCTGGCCAGGTATGGTAGTACATGCCTATAATCCCCAACACTTGGGAGGCTGAGGCCAGAGGATCACTATGAGTTAAAGGCCAACCTGAATTACATAGATAGACCCTATTTCAAAATAAACAAAAAACCTCCACAAAAAAATTTTAAATGAAGGAGCATTATCTAATAAAACTACAAAAAAGAAAATGATAATGTTAATCAATTGTGCAAACTATCTATTTCAGAATTACATGGCAGACACTGGGCAAGATGACATACTCAGTATTTCAGGAAGCTAAGACTATAGGATTGCCATGAATTCAAAGTCAGCCTGGGCTACACAGTGAGTTCAAGGTCAACCTGAATTACTTATCAAGATCTTGTCTCAAAACAAAACAAAAACAAACAAACAAACCAGGAGAATCACCTGAGGAGTTTTTTCTGACTATGTAGAGACTTGCCTCTGTATCCCTTCTAGAACTGACAAGTGTGTGGAGATAGGCAGCAGAAGAATTAATAAAGGTGACTGAATATATATTATGTCATAAACATTCGTTCATGTATACATATTTATTATGAAGAAAATTCCCCAGGTGATTGATACATCTATCTAACATTTGCTGGTGAATTATGTTTACACATAACAGATGTGCTATTATGATCTAGAAACAATTTTGTCACACAAATAAGATGAAATATAATTTTACCTGTGTAATGAGTGGGAGAATCAACTGAAATACCCTATAATAAGCTGTTATTTCTTCTATATTAAAGTCAGTGAAAGAAAAATATCAAAGTTCCATGAAAAGTTTTACTTAGGTACAAACTATAAAAAATTGTCTAAAATTATCTATAAAATTAGCCCAAAATCCAATTATAAAAAAAACCGTAGTACCTACTACTCAAGGATTTTATAATAACCGAAAGTTTTATCACAGAAAATTATAAAAGCATTTAAAATACAATTTTATATAATTTTATTTGTACTTCAAAATTTAAACAACTTGCTGGGAACATCCTTAGTAAGGCAATGTAGTCTTTTTCATTTTAAACTAAACTTCACGATAGGCTCACTATATTTTTCAAGAGCAAGCAATAAATGTTAGCTCAAAATAGCCAACTTAATGATTATTTGTAACACAGACTTGATTATGTGAGCCTACAGAGCCTCCCCACCTCTGGCTTCCCTGTGGAGGAGAGAGTCTTTGTATGCTTTTCTGTGTTGGTTCCACTGAATTCATTACAATTGAGATGGACATTTGATATTCATAACGATCCAACATCTGAGCAATCTTCTTTCGAGACACACCATGTTTATTTCTCCTACCAAAAAAGAAAAGGATTTTAAATCTTTTCTTCTTATGGAATTTACAGACATAGAGATGAAATTATTTTAGAGTAACCAAATTCAGGTTCTAAATAACAGCACACAAATAAACATTAGAAAAATTTCATTTACATTTATACAAAGATATTCAGATATGCTCTCTAATAGCAAAATGTTAATTGATGATGCCTCTTCATAAGATTTATTCACTGAGCTACTAAGCACATTTCCTTTTAATTAAAAACCCAAACATTTTTTAAAAAATAAAGAAAATGAGGTGTTTTTTGAAAATTGCAGAATTGAAAAGAAACTTAGAACAAGGTAAAAATATCACATTTTAGAAGTTATTTTAGGAGTTTATATTAAATTCAAAGAATTTATCATTTTCAATGTAAAATTATTTTTAGATACACAACAGTTTGGATTTCTCTGACAATATTGAAGACAATGTATATAGTGTATGACTTTAAGTCAAAAACTGATAGGGCCGGGGAGTTAGCTCAGTGGTTCCGGTGCCTGTCTCGCAAGCGCAAGGACCAGGGTTCGATTCCCCGGTAACCACATAACAATACTGGGTGTGGAGACCTACACCCAGCAGCAACCAGTACCACATACCACAGTGCCGGGCGTGGTGGCTCACGCCTGTAATCCCAGCACTCGGGAGGCAGAGGCAGGAGGATTGTGATGTGAGTTGGAGGCTGAGCTCACGGCCAGCCTGAACCACAAAGCGAGACCCTGTCTCCAAAAACCTAAAAAAAAAACTGATAAATTATGATAGCCAGAAGCTGATATGGTAGAACTTAAAGAAAAAAAAACCGACTACAAATACCACGTCAAACAGTGATTATTAGCTTTAATGGATGAAAAATAATTGGGAGGAACATGAAGAGCTTCTGAGATACTGATAATGCTCATTATGACAAGTGTGTAATTGTGGTAAAAGAAGTTTGTTAGGCTATACATACATATTTTATGGACTTTTCTGTATATGAGTTTATGACAACAAACAGTTTGTAACTTAGACATGCAAAACAGGAAAATATTTTAAACTTAAACTAGTTCTTGATTTACTGTCAATTCATGTTTTACAAAAAGGGACCACAAAAGAAGCACTATCTTTTCAAATGATGTATCACTTCTAATAAACAAATTAAAAAGTCCTTCAACAGTAAATGAAGTCATAACTATACATAATTAAATCATTCATTTGTTCAGCATAACTCAAGTAACTTTAGTTTTAAAATTTCTCTTTTCCACCCCAAGTGTGATGTACACAGTAAGGCAGGCAAATAATATCAGATGTTAATATTTATGTCTACCAATACATAAACTCATACACAAATCAGAAAGACAAAGAAAACAGAATGAAAAAGAATGAAAGGCAAGGGAGAAAGAAATTAGTTGAAGCCCATATACAGAATATTTGCCTAAAGGTTGGAATGTTGCTCAGTGGTATGGTATGTGCTTAGCATGTATAAGGTTCGGGCTTCAATCTGTAACACCAAGGGAGGTTAAAAAAAAAAAATAACAG
>PVIR01042965.1:0-11976 GCA_004026965.1 Petromus typicus | reverse complement strand
CAATCCTCCTGCCTCTGCCTCCCGAGTGCTGGGATTACAGGCGTGAGCCACCACACCCGGCACTGTGGTATGTGGTACTGGTTGCTGCTGGGTGTGGGTCTCCACACCCAGTGTTGTTATGTGGTTACCGGGGAATCGAACCCGGGTCCTTGCGCTTGCGAGACAGGCGCCGGAACCACTGAGCTAACTCCCCGGCCCCTGTTCTAGTAAATCTTGAGATTAAATGGGCACCTGTGGTTGGTGGGCAGTGTAATCTTAAGGCAGGGAAGAACCATGATATGGTAGAAAATGGTGGCGTGATGAATGGGTGCAAGTGGTACGGCCATATGCAAGGTGCATGAGGTCAGAGGACAGTGACAAGATTTTCTGTTAGTTGAACAACAGTGTTGGGTATAAATTTGGGTGGGAAAAGATGGGAGGAATTTTCATAAACATCACAATGAAACAAAAGAAGTTTAAGAAAGAATGTTAGTTTTACAATGAAATAAATGTCTTTGAAGGATGCATGAGGTAGCACAGGCATTCATTTTAAGGATGTTAGAAATCAAGTAAAGCACTGACACCAAGGGACCCAGGTCTTCCCTATTTTAAATGTGAAACATTGCCCAATCTAGCCCACCTTCTGCTTCCCAAAGCTAAAAGGGAGAGTGGTTCATGACATATGCCAAGTCATCTACTCTACTACTAGGTCTTTGCTCAGAAACGTGGTTAGTCTCCCCCTCCAGCATGTCCCAGTTTTGGGACCTGTTGGGACAGATATAATTTCCCAGCTTCCGTGGTATGAAACAATCCCATTTGCCTTTCTTCCCATCTCCCAGCAGCCTTTTCCCCTTTCTCGTGCCCTGGCTCCCTAGCAGGGCACTGTAGGCCTTTGCCCACTGTAGGCTTCCCCTGGAGATTGTGGTGTAGGTGGCTGCAGGATGGGATGGGGACAGTTTATACCACATTTAGCAAGAAACTGACCAGATCATGACTCAAAAAGTATAGTTTCTTGACCTCAGGGTCATGGTATCTTTATTTTTTTATTTGTTCATGTATTTGTTGCTATACTGGGGATTAAACCCAGGGCCTCATGTGCATTAGGCAAGTTCTCTACCACTGAACTACAGCCCGAGCCTTTGTTTTATTAAGACCTCGGTTACTGCTTCATTCCGAGGTCTCAGCCATGCATCAGTGGAGGAGTCAGTGATGAGGCGGGAGGTGGTAAAGCCCAGCCCTGACCACGTTATAGGGAATGATGTCTTTATTGCTTTTTAAACATAAGTCTGGTAATGGTGCAGAGATACTTTGATGTAAGAGGAAGCATTTGTTTAGATGTAAATGTCTTTGTCACACCTCTCTGAGAAGCTGCACAGCTGGTAATATTAGCTTCCTCTAGGAAGAACTGTAGTGGGACTCCAGGGTAGGGGAGGCATCTCTTTATGCACCTATTTGTCTATCTCTTCATACATGTATTGGTGGGTTTATAATTTCAAACCTTGTGACTGTATGACCTATTCAAAAGCTGAATAAATAACCTGTCAAAATTTTGGAGAGGAAAAGAGCTGGCATGTTTTCTATACCCTGACAGCTCCTCCTTTCCTTCAATTCTAGAAAGCTACCACTTCCTTAAAACAAGTGAACTTGTTTTCTGCCCCGAGGGCCCTGTAGCTGAATAGTGAGGCTTGTGTGTATGCTGAGCAGCAGTTGTCTCAAAGAGCAGCTAACCTAGTCCCTAACGAGAGTGACCCTTTCACACTCTAACCGCTATTCCTAGTGCACCTTAATCCCAACACCTTGTCCCAGTGATTTTCTCAGACACTTTGCATTCCCCTAAAACCTTTGGCAAGGTCTAGAGATAGATTTTGTTGTCATGACTAGAAAGCTACTGCTATTGACTTCTAAAAGGTACAGGCCAGGGATTCTGTACTGTAGAATTCACAAGACAGACTCCTAAAACAAAAAAATCATTGAAGTGTTGCTAGTGCCAAGGACGAAAAACCTTGCTCAGGCAAAACTAGTTTTTCAAGATGAAAGTAGATCCACCCCTACTGGATACTAGTTTATAATTCTAGTAATTCAGCTCTTCTAATTGATCTTTATCTTATTTTTCCTCATTGATAAAATATAAGTACTATCTCCCTTGACTGCCTCATAGTGCGAAGATAATTAAATAATATAATAGGTGTGAACATACTGGGAAAAGTAGACCAATGATGAGTGAAGTTACTGTTTTTATTAGTAAGAGTAAGACCCCTCTGCCTCTCACTTACAGATCATCCTGTGGGACTGCCTCCCCCAGGGCTGGATTCAGGGAAAACAGGAGACAGTCTATGAGGAGTGCCAGAGAGTACCCTGGGTCTTTCCTGACAGCAGTGGCGTGTGAAATAAGGAGGCATGTGAGATTCCCATCATGGACTGACATTGGGCTTTAGAAAATGGGCAATAAGGAGCTGAACTTCGTCATTTACAGAGAGGGAGTTACCCCATGATGCCACTAGACTTGGAAGCACACATCATCATCCACCACTGCCATCTCCCCACCTCAGCCCAGGTCTAGTGTCACTGGTGCACTTGTCTGCTTTCTAAGTTCTGAAGCACACGCTTTCAAACCTACCTTTATTTTTAAACAAGATGTTACATATCACTAAGCAAAAATAACAAGCAACTTCAGGAATCCAGCTCTCCCATCAGTCTTCGTTTCTGAATGGCCTATTGTTTAATGACCTCCTTCTCCCTTCACTCTGGAGAAGGCATCTATATAGTAAGCCACCCAGCTGGATGCATTTCTGCCTTCTGATTAGCTAACATTCCATCTTTTGGTCCCTAATTCCAATAGATATCACACTGGTGTCCCCATAACACTAATTACAGGAAGTAAAGTTGTAAACTCAAAACTTACTACGTGGCTTCCTTCGAACTAGTGGTAACTGTGATGTGGTTTAGTTTGGTACGAATGATAGACTGCGGGGCTGGAGTATTCAGCTTCTGCACCCATGTGGGCCTCAGAGCTGTCCTTCCTGCGTGCAGGGCACAATGCTGCTTTTGTTTTCTAGAGGGAAAGCTGTAAATAATCAGGTGATCTACTCACCTCCCCACACGGTTGGTGAGGGAGGTTCTGATCTAACCAACTGGCTGTCTTGTGCAAGCCTGTGATTTTTCCATCTTTATCACAACTTGCCCCCTCCTTTGCCTAACTTTTTAATAGAGATTTTTAAATCTAGTGTTCTTAAAAAGTTACATAAGAATATAAAATTTAGAATTCTAGAATTATTTACTCTACATTCTGATTAAGAATACCAGCCATCTCACCTAGTTTCCAGCCTTGTATGTACTTTTCTGACCCAGATAAGGCATTTACCATGTGCTATTTCAGAGATTTTGCTGTTGTAGACAGTCACTGGCTGTGGAATGAAACTACTTATCAGATTCCATTGAGTTTATTTTAGCAAAAATATTATTTATTCTATGAATTAAAATATCATTGCCAAGTGTGGCATGATGCTACAATGTTCTATAATCCCAGCCCTCGAGAGTTTAAGGCAGGAAGATTGCTGTGACTTCACAATCAGCCTGAGCTGCATAGTGAGTCTGAGGCCTGCCTGAACTGCATACCAGACCCTATCTCAAAATAAAAACAAACATTTTAAAAAATATACCTTATTACCAATCACAAGCGACTTCAAAAACTATGCTTATTATAATAAGAGCTACATTTACTAAGTACTTACTCTGTGCCATTTACCATTCTGACTACTTTAGAATTATTAATTCATTTAATCTTCAACAGAACATAGTGATACTGAGCTCCCTGTATGTATGGGTTTTGAATTCCTGGATATGTGGAGTAAAATATTTTGGGGAAGAACTTTTATCTTACTGAATATTTAGACTCTTCTTTTTTTAAAATTGATTTTATTGGTACATTTTATATATACATTATGATCACATTCAACATTGACGGTTTGTACCAGTACATGGCACATCTTGATTCTCATTTTTTCCCATTCCCCTGCCCTCCCTACAACTCCCTGCCCCTATATGCATAAGCTTTGTTCTTTATTATTTCCCCAGCCAATACAGTACAACACATATTAACATAGCACTTACTTGGTGTTGGGTATTACAAGTAATCTAGAGATGAAGTATTTGAGAGGATATGTGTAGGCTGTATGGAAATATTAAGCCTAAGGAACTTGAACATCTACAGATTTTGCTATCAATGGAGTTCCTAGAACTAGTTTCCCCACACATATTAAGGGATAACTGTATAATTATTCTCATTTTTACAGATGAGAAAACTGAGATACAGAGAGGTTAAATGAGCTGCTGTAAGCCATAGAGCTAGTTAAATGGCAGACTAAGGCTGGAATTGTAACCCGAAGTCTGTTTCACCACAGTCCGACCTTCCCGACTGCACTAAACTCTCAACACTGTGGGGTCAGAAGGAAGTCTTACCCACATAGCAGAGTGGTAATTCTCAGTTATCAGTGTGTAAAAGCTAGATTTCCTTCTTGAAAGAGCACCTCCTTACTGCACACAGAACCTGAACTGTAGCCTGAAGAATGCTGTTCTCTAGAAAGTACGTAGTGATTTTAAACTGAAAGAAATATACCTTTTGGGTACTATGCAGAATACTGGAAATAAAGTCCAGTGGTAATTTCAGTGCTTTTCTTGAATGCAGAATTCAAAATTGATAGTGAATGAGATTCACTTGGCAGATGTGACATAACTGAATTGTCCAATTAGCAGGAGAATTAGTTTTGAAACATGGCGGGCTGCAGTGCCGTCCATGGACTCTCACAGAAGGGTGATGACTTGCTGATCTGCTCAGTGGCAAATGAAGATTTAAAAACAAAGCATAGGTAGGAGGGTGACTGTTTTGAAAGTTACTCTTCCCCATGGAAGTCAAGTTCTTCCCAAATGGTACAGCCTTTTTTCTGGTGAATTCAGTGCACTGTCTGTTGGTCCTGTGTCAGCCAGAAAAAGGAAAGGTGGAGCAGGCAGCTCATTCCTCCCCAAGAAACCAGTCATCCTTCAAACTTTATTCAGCAAATCATAAAGGACAGAAAAAAAAAAAAGGCAGTGGTATCTTATCTCTATGGAGACAGCAAATTTAAGAGTCTGAAATATGTATTTCCCAGACAGCCCAAGACACAAAGTAGGGTCCTTTATAATGGAATGACGAGCCTGTTATCAGGATTTTAACTGCCCCCTTTGACTCTAGAGAGGTGAGCTGCTATTACTTCTTGACTCATGATTTCTACTTCTCCAGGATGTGTTGCTGTGGACATTGTGTTCCATTAGGATCGTGAAACACAGATCTGAAATACAAGCTATCAGGCCTTAACTCTAGGTTTTCATCCTGTGGCCTTGCCATTCATAGTGGGTGTGGTTAGCACTTGGACAATAAGACACCTTTGATTTCTGCCTGCCCACTCACTCACTCATTCAGTTGACAACTATTTAATTACCTTGACACTGTGCTAGGCCTTGAGGGTTGAAGGAAGGCCAAGAAGGACAAAGTCCCTGCCCTAATAATGCTATCACTGTTGTGGTATAACCAGAGCAGAGAAGCAAAAAGATTGTTAAATTGCCAGCTTTAATAATTACCTAATGCTGTGATAAGAATGAAGACGGTGAGCCAGCTGCCTTTAGGTAAGGTTTTCGGGAAGCCCCTCCAGGGAGGTGTAGGAGCTGGGCTAACAGGTATGAGAAGAGAGAAAAGAGCGTTATTAGCAGAGGATGGTGTTTTGCCAAGCCCCTGTGGGCAGTAAGGAGCTGTGGGTAAATTCAAGGAATGACAGGAGAGGCCATTGTAATGGAGGGTTCTGAGTAAGAAGGCAGCCTATAAGGTAAAAGGGACAGTTCTCAACTAGGGCAGATTTTATGCCCCTGTGAAAAGAGAACACACTCTTACCATTTAGGGGCATTGCTGACAGCTGGTGGGTGTGCCCAAGGATTACTGTGACACACCCCACAATGCCCAGGAGTGCCCCTCGCCACAAAGAACCTTCAGCCTCAAATGCCATTAGTGTCACACTGAGGAAACCTAGGTTAGAGAAATAGCTCAGACTAAGATGGTAGATTAGGAAGAAAGCAACTTGGAAATAGGCTTCACGGTTGCTGTTGATTGGACCGTGATTGAATATGAGGCTAGGAATAATTGCTTGTCCCAAGATTCTAATTGGAATGTTTGAATGAGAGATCCATTTATCTCGTGGAGAGGAACAGTAAGGGTAACCAAGACTTCCAATTTGGATATGTTAATTTAGAAATGTCAGCAAGCCATGGAGGGGAGAACCAGCTAGATGGTTGGACATATGGAATGGGAACTCAAGGGAGAGGACAGGGATTCAGCATAAGTCTGTGTAAGTTGTATAGGAAACATGAGTTAATTTCATATTTACACTCAGGATCCTTCCCCATGACTTCTCATGTTGTATATGTAAATATTAGAAAATCTGAAGAAAAAGAAAAAAACAGAACGGAAAACATTTCTAGTCTAAAGCATCATTGATGAGGATAGTAAATCCATATTCCAAAAATAAGCAAAGCTGGCCAAGCTGTTGCCTTGCAGCTTTCCGATGGCCTCCTTGCTCACAGAAAGAAAATCTGTACACCAGGCACAGTGAGTCCATGAAGGCCCTTCCCAGTGGGCCCATCGGGACCGGCTCCTGTCATTATCTTGGGCACATGCGACACTCTGGCCATGCCAGCCATGTCACTCTTCTTCTGTCCACCTTCCTTTCCACAAATGCTGGTCACTCTGTGGTCTCTTGACATTCCAGAGCCAGCTCTTTCATGGCCTCTTACGTACTTTCCCAGATAGTAGCTGTCAGTCTCCCCCTCCCCGATACTCATTCAGCTCCCTCCACCATGCTCTGTTATCATGGATAACTTTGTTCTGTAATAATTGTGTGCAGTTGCATCCCACCAACTGCACCCTGAGCATGGCAAGCAGGGCGTGGCCCAGTCTTCTTGATATCTGCAGGGCTCCACACAGTATCTGCCCAGAGCCTTCAAAGAATGCATTGTATCTTCTTGACTCTAAAATTTTCACACTTTCCAGAAACAGATATTCTTTTTTTGGGGGGAGGGGGTGTTGAGACAGGGTTTCAGATTGTAGTTCAGTCTGGCCCTGAGCTCAGCCTCCAACTCACATCACAGCAATCCTCCTGCCTCTGCCTCCCGAGTGCTGGGATTACAGGCGTGAGCCACTACGCCCGGCACTATGGTATGTGGTACTGATTGCTGCTGGGCGTGAGTCTCCACCACTAGTATTGTATGTGGTTACCAGGGATCAAACCCAGGTCCTTGCACTCGCAAGACAGGCAGCGGAACCACTGAGCTAAATCCCCAGCCCAGGAACAGATATTCTTGAGCCTATAGTTCCATATCTGTAATTAGAGATGAGATATGTTGGGGTGGAGGACAGAGAGGGAGGAATTTGTAGTTTAGATGTTCAGATCACAGGAAGCATACTTTGAGAGAGCTCCATGCCGTTCCCTTGGTTGTTGTGTACCCAAGATGACAGTGATCATGATTCTCTGTGTCCCAGCTCAATGTTTTTATTTTTTACTGTTGGCTATTAGTGACGTGGTATCATTAATACAGACAGTATTCTGTACATTGCCAGTGGTCAGCCCTTCTTGGGACACAGCCTTGGCAACAAATTTTAAAAGACAGTTTTTCCCCAACTCTGTCACTTATAGGTTCTTTTCTAGCTATGCATGTAATATTACTTTTCCCCTTGCTGAGACAAAATACCCAATGCTCAAAGTTAAAGGAGCATAGGTTTATTTGGTTTACAGTTTGTAGAGGTTTCAGTTCTCAGTTGGCTGCTGACAAGACTGGGTGGCATAGCAGAGGGGCATCACAGAGGAGAAACAGTTCTTGGCACCAGAAGGCAGGAAACTACAAATGAAAAGCAGGGACCAACTTTCTGTCCCTTATATCTTCTCCAGGTTGCCTAACACTGACGCCCAGGGTGGGCACCCTTAATTGTTCTACCCAGAACTATTCCAAACCAGTCAGGGAAACTAATTTAGCAGTCACACACCCTTGATTCCTGCATCACACCTTCCACACCTAGTCACCTTCAAAAAGACCCACTTAGCATTGCATAGGTTTGGGGGAGGCGTCTACACACAAGCCATAACGTTGCCTAATTAAATGCCACCTTGGATAGGTATCAGTCATTGTAAGAGGGTCACAGCAGCATAGCAAACACCGTTTCCTTTGTGACGTCCAGGGAACAGGATCAGTTATTGTCCTAGTTTGCTGTTTCAGAGGAAGGGAGAGAGAACAGTAACCTAGTCATTTTTAAAACCACTATAAAGCCAGACATGGTGGCTTTATAGTCCTGCTCTGTAATCCTAGCGCTCAAGAAGAGAATCACTCTGAATTCAAAATCAACCTGGGCTACATTGTGAGACCCTGTCTCAAAAAATCTAACAAAACCAAAAGCAAATACATAAATAAAAGCAACTCTTAAACCAGACATAGTGGTGTACACCTATAATCCCAACACCCTGGGAGCCTGAGGCAGGAAGAGCACAAGTTCAAACCCAGCCTGGGGAACTTAGTGACATAGTGAGACCTTGCCTCAAAATAACAACTGAAAGGAGATGAAGATGCAGCTCAGTGCAAAGGCCCTGGGTTTGATCCCCAGTACTGCAGAGATGAGAGAAAAAGAGACAGGAAGAAACAGAGAAAGAGAGGGAGGAGGTGGGGCAAGAAGGAAAGGGACAACTGTGTCACTCCCAGAGTCGTAGCGGTCTGGGCTTGGGCTTGAAAGCTATAAACTGTAAGCAGTGATAGACACAGAGAGAAAGTTCACCCTTGCACCTCATCCTTCTTCCTCACCCACAGTGGCTTGAGAAGGGAATCTGCGGACAGGGCCATCTGATCATAGGTGTTAGTAATGAACTCAAACTACTGGTGTAGGACCATTCAGTAGAAGCATAGCAGTACTACAGTGTGGTTTGAGCGTGAAGACCTGTGGAGAAGGCATGAGGAAGATGGTAAATGGCTGTGCACATATTGAATTGCTGTTTTGCTGAATGCCTGACCGTCCACAATGGAACTTATGCCCTAAGAAAATAAGGACTAGGCAAGCCAGCTAGACCCCAAGGGGAAGAAAAGGGACAACCACCACTGTTACCCTTTCCATACTGGGATACTCTTCAAAGCTTGGAATTGTAAATCACCTGGGATCCTGTTTTTCCTCCGGGGCAGTCCCTCCTGTTGAGTGTGGAAGGAGACAGTTGATCTTCAAAAGCCAGTGAATTTCTGTGGCAAAAGAAAATGTAACTCCAGTACATTAAAAAAAAATTTTTTTGAAGGAAAAAAAATCTCTAGAAAGGGAAAAGTATTTTTTTGCTTTCTACCATATTAAATAAAGTTACAACTTTTCGCATGTACTTTACCACCTTTTAGTGTCTGGTCTATTTCAGGAAATGCTGCAGGGCTTCCAGATCCCTCTCTCCTCCTCTGCCTTAACACATTTAGCTGCTCTCCTGGGGAAACAAATGCTGTTCTGTCTAAGGACACGGTGAGCAGTTCACTGTGGTGAATACTCCAGAAAGGCGTTAAATGGGGGAAGGACAGGCCATTCGGCTTTGCTTTGTATGTGTTTTAAAGATAATCATGGAAAAACGCAGCAGGACAAACACAGCGTGGTCCTTTCCTCCAGGTTATTTCTTTATTTTATTTTAATTTTTTTATTGTTAAATAGGTACATTTTATATACATATCATGATCACCCTCAGCATTCACAATTTGTACTAGTATAAGACATGCCTTGATTCTCATTTTAACTTTCTAATCATTCTAAACTTGAAGGCTAATCTGCTCTGCTATCCACCTCTCAATTTCCAGTACTCTATGGAATATAACCTTTGGATATAAGCTCAGAGCTAATGGTGTCTCACAGTTCAATTACAAAAGAGAATGCAAAGCACTGATGTGGCACTGAAGAACAAAATCAGAGGAGGGAGCCTTCTGACTCTGTTTCGTAAAAAGAAACTTTTTTCCAAAGTATTTAATGTAATAAAAATCCCCAGAATTTCCATTTCCTTTTGGAATTTAGGGCGTGCCAACTCAGGCCATGTTGGTGTCTCTCTACTTTTTGTTCATTGATTTACTCCAGATCAAGTTTATTCTTAGCATATTAGATACTTCCATTGACGTACAAATTGCCAATTTTTCGGTGCTTTTGTGTGTGTATTGGTGGGTGTGGAGATCCTGATTGTTTCCAGAGAATTCAGAGATAGGTGGGGAGAAACTACACAGTATCATAAAGTCCCTGGTTTACTTAGCCGACAAAGAGGGTCTCTTATCGGAAATAGGTGTGGCTGCTCTGTGCACACATGTATGTGGACTCCCCTGGGCCCTCTCGAGTCCTGATGGAGACAACGTGGCTGCTACCCAAGGTAGAATCTTGCCAAACCTGGGGCCAAGTCCTTGTCCTCTGTCCTCTTGCTCCAGAGAGCAGAATCTAAACCTCTGGAAGAAGAAAACATTGCAGACATCAACCTCTTTTCTGCTTCTTGAACTCAGCCTCACCAGGCTAGAAAGCACTGGCCACCCAGAACAGTACCTTCCAGCTTTCGAAGACCCGGAATGCCTGTTTCCTAGGTGGATAAACCCAGCGCCCACTTGTTTAGGTAGAGGAACAGCAGTGGACACAGGGAACTGGCTGATGACGTCAAGACACCGAGTGAAGTCTGAGCGTGTTAGCGCTGTGTCCCGTGTCGACCTCCCAGGTGCCTCCCACCCGTCTGATTAAGTGAATGCCTATTTTCCAAGTCCTCACTAATACTGAGCTCTATTATTATAAATATTTGTCAGAGAGCTAAAAAATGCCTTCACTCTAATTTGCATTTGTATTCATTTTTATGAGTACACTTTACTGTTTTATAGATAAATGCTACTTATATTTTAAGAGTGTGATGTTTTTGCTGCAAATGTTTTTCTGGCCTTAAACTTTAATTGAATTTTAGTTGTCATTTTTGTGAAAAAAATCCTTTTGTTTTCACTTGGCATAGTCATTGTATGTATTTCTGGGGAAGTGTGATGATTTGATACGTATACCTGCTGTCAATAGTCCAATCAGGATATTTAGCACATCTGTGAACACATAGATTTATCATTTCTTTGTGGCAAGAATGTCAAAACCCAGTCTTCTAGCTATGCTGTTAGACTGTGATATTTATTACCCATGGCACCTTACTGTGCTACAGAGCCAGAATTTATTTCTGGAATCTCACTGTAGCATCACGCGTTTTGACTGATCTCTCCCTCTCCTCTCTCTCCAGTATTTAGTTTTTGTTTGTTTTGTTTTTAACCAAAGCAGATTTGTTAATATTTCCCTCTAGGCTTTTTCTCTGCTCTTATTTTTCAATTTTCAAGACAGGTAATGCCTTGTTTTAATTAGAATAACTTCTAGTATAAGACTTCCTTTGGTATTTTTAATTTTCAAAAAATTTCCTGCTGAAACTTTTACATTTATTCCCCTTATTGAATTTTAGAATTATAAGGTCATTACCTCTAAAAGTAAAAAATACTAAAAGTATTTTACTATGATTTTGTTGAAATGATATTAAATATATTAATGAACTTGGGAAGAAATAGCATCTTTAAGCTAATATGTCTGTCCTTTCAAGAATGAAATCCCTCAGTATTGTCTTTTACCATCTAATTAATTTTCTTCTTCATAGAAACTGTAACTGTTTTTAGTTCAGTACTCCGTATGTTCCTGGGTAATTCACATGGGGCTTTTTCTTTGTAAATATTTTAGATTTTCCTCTGTTTTTGGTCTTTCCTATTGTGAGTGAGTTTCTTTTTCCCCCATTATAATTTCTGTCTGGAAATATAGAAGATCTTGATTTATGTGAGTTTATTTGGTAAACTGCCAGCTTGATTTTTAAAAAACTTTTTCCAGGGCCGGGGAGTTATCTCAGTGGTTCCGGCACCTGTCTTGCAAGCGCAAGG
>PVIR01042964.1:0-11975 GCA_004026965.1 Petromus typicus | reverse complement strand
TCCACATAGAATGGCTGCCATTTCAGAATCAGCCAACGGCAAATGTTGGCGAGGCTGCGGAGAAGAAGGAACCCTTCTCCACTGTTGGTGGGACTGTAGACTCGTACAACCCCTGTGGAGATCAGTTTGGAGAATCCTCAAAAAGCTAGGATTGATGGTCCCATTTGACCTGGCCATTGCCCTACTAGGTATATACACACAAGAATTAAAAGACTCATATCACAGTGACATGTGTGCACCCATGTTTATAGCAGCCCAGTTTGTGATTGCTACATCTTGAAAACAACCCAAATGTCCATCAACTGGAGACTGGATAAAAAAGCTGTGGTTCTTCTACAGAATGGAGTATTACTCTGCCATAAAAAATGATAAATTTGAATCATTTCTACTTCAATGGACATGCCTTGAGGATATCCTCATAAGTGAAATAAATAGGGCACAGATAGGTACATATCACATCTTTTCTCTGGTATGAGAAAATAAAGATGTAAATGAGTCCTAGCAGTGTATGTTACATATTGTGAAATAGAAAATGCTCAATGTAAAATAGCAGAAGGGGGGAAAATTTTGAGATTGTAACAAAAAAGTAAGGAAACAAATTTTATGTATATGGGGGGGTGGTAGGGTGAGTAGGGCTAGGGGAATAAATGAGAATTAAGTTGTGTCTTATACTGGTACAAATCCCCATTATGGAGTTCAATCATAATGTGTATATTTAATGTACCAATAAAGATTTAAAAATTTAAAAATTTTTTAAAAATTAGAAGTAACACTAAAACAAATTTTTAAATGGCAACAGTATACTTTCCAGAGATAGATGAATCAAGCTTAAAACTAATATTCAGGTGAAAGAGACCTAGATTATCTAAAACAATCTTAACAAGCAAAAACAAAGCAAAAGGAATCCTATTGCATGACTTTAAATTATGCTGCAAAGAGACAGTTATAAAAATGGCATGACAGCCTGGGGACATAGCTCAGTGGTTCCAGAGCCTGTCTTACAAGTGCAAGGGCCCAGGTTCAATCCCCCTGTAACCACATACAATACTGGGCATGGAGACTCATGCCCACCAGCAGTCAGTACCACATACCACAGTGCCAGGTGTGGTGGCGCAGACCTGTAATCCCAGCACTCGGGAGGCAGAGGCAAGAGGATTGCTGTGAATCTGAGGCTGAGCTCAGGGCCAGCCTGAACTACAAAGTGAGACCCTGTCTAAAAGAAACAAACAAAAAATCAAAAACTCTCAAACACTGGTACAGCTGTGCTGAAAAAAGATGCTCCTACCTTGTTGGTGGAATGTAAAAAGGATACTCCTACCTTGTTGTTGGAATGTAAATTAACACAACCATTTTGCAAATGAATACAAAAATTCTGAGGAAAACAACAAATTCCATTTGTTCTGTCTGTTCCTCCGTTAGATAACTTTACCAAAGATCTACAGACAGCATACTACAGTGATATATATTTATGTACAAATATTTTAGCAGTGCAGTTCATAATAGCTAAAGCTTAGAAGCACATTTCTAGTGTACCTGTCTAAGACAATTAGAAAAAATACAATATGGTATCTAACAAAAATGAAATCCAACTGAGGTATAGCAAAAGAAAAACCTGAGATATTCTTAGGAAAATGGGTGCAAATGAAAAATATATTATGTAATGTAGTAATCAGACACACAAGTTTAAGTAGCATAAAGCAGTAACAGAGAACTTCTAGAAGTCTCACTGCTTAGAAATGCCCACTGTGGTGCTCGTGTTGTCAATTTATCACCACTGACATAGAGCATCTCCCACTTGAGGAAGGCTGAGCACAAAGCAAATAATGAAGGATGTATGCAGGAGACAGTGGAGGAGATTCCCTGCACTTGGGAAGTGGTCCTCCACACAGACAATGAGAGGAGAGTAAGAAAGCAGGAGGAAAGGGGAATAAAGACATACACTATTCAGGAACTCAGTGACCTCAATGAACATAAACATTGTCTGTCATAAACAGGAGATGAGATCAGTCATATCAGCAATGATGAAAACAGGGAAATTTATTTAGAGTGGAAGGAGGTGGGAAGGAAGAGAATTGAATGCATAGAATGAATGATATATATGATGAATCCTCAAGATCACTGTAAGTGCAGGTACTGCAAACATGTATGAATAAAACTTAAAATTAAAAATTGAAATATTTTTATGCATTAACCATAGTTAGGGATTTGGTTTTCTGCATCCACTGTAATCAATGGCACCACAAAAAAATGGAGACATAGGTAGGTGTGAGCTCAGCAAAGATGACAGTCATGCCAACAAACACATATAGACAGTGATTGGTGGATATAATAAACCCAGGTGTATGAGGTGGTAACTTCTCATTTTGCTCTTTGCCTCCCATAATACACAGAGGTTCTTGGCTGAGCTTAAGCCAATTCAGACTGTTTCAACACCTAGTAGTGAAACTCTAGGGCAGTCCATAGACTACATCCCACATGGATTATTGACTCAGGCTGAAGAGATAATCTGCCTGGGAGGAAGTGGCCCTGGGATAGTGGTGTCAGTGCACTTGGATGAGTCATTGTCCCTCAAGGTGGAATAAATGATACTCAAATCTAATTTCCAACTTGTGTTTCCACCTGGACACCAGGTCTCAGAAGCAGAACCCAAGAGGTAAATGGTGACAAATTTCTCCTGGGTCCCCTGAGAGGCTTTGCTAAATATTGTCAGGGGCATAAGAATGCCCACCTGAATCAAAAACAATAATACACACACATAAGTATGCAATAATTCATGTGAGGTGTAGACAGTACAGTGCAGGTCTTCACTCAGCCAAGACATTGCAGAGGTCCTCTAAGATGTTCCTGTTGATCATCGTGTTCTTTCTCCTGCAGCAGCCTCTCTTAGTATGTAATTTTCAAAATGAGCCCTGTCTGAGCAGAAGGAGCACCAGTGTGTACAAGGACGGAGATGTGGTGATTGGGGGACTTTTCTCGCTTTTCTTTTATATGTACTATACAAATATTGTGCAACTACAACCTGAGAAAGAGTTCTTTATGTTGTTGTAAGTGTCTTTTTCATGTATTTATTTTCTTTTTTATTGTGATGAATAAGGCCTGAGCCTCTGTGAGTTATTGCATCTATGTGCACTCCATTTGTTCACTATCATTTGCAGCCATCGTTGAAAAGTACAATCCGCAATTATTTTGAAATTTGCTCTCTCTCGTGTTTTGAATACAGAAGGAGAAATTCTTAGTTGCTCAGTCTCTTGTTTTCCAGATGGGAAACTGAGGGATACATCGCTCTCTACCTTACACTATATTCCTTCCCCTCCTCCCAACCGAGCTGCCACTGCACAGCACACTGACTGATGTTATTTAGAATCAGAATGTGAGACAGTGTTGAATTTAGTGACAAACAGCTATCAGAAAATAGGTTGCATATACATTGTTGGGCCTTCTAATTGTCTTTTGTGGTGTGTAAAACGTCTGACACCCCTATGGAGTATCCACTGTTATTCATGAGCCTCCTGCTAGAAGAAAATGTGTCATAGATATTCAGTTATTGTACAATAACTTGCATTTCAGGACCCTATGCAGTGTGTCCTCCATGAATCCTGAACGTGCACGTCATGACAAAATAAGAGAGAAAAAGCTGTGAATTTTTGCTTTCTGGATTGATGCTTTTCCACAGGGACCCATGCTCACTCTGCTCTCAGATACTATCATCTCTGTAGCCAAATCTACCAATAACTAATGGACTTGCAAGTGTCAGAGGCTTCTAGCAGATTAATTTGGCCCCTGTGTATATTCAGAGTGTGGTGGGTACAATGATCCACTGGGTTTGATGAGCGGCAGAAGCCAGGACTGCTTCTATCATTCAGAGCAGGGATGGTGGGCTAAGAAATATTAACCTCTTCCCTCCATAGATTACTTCTGTATTTCCTCATATTTATTATCATGTCTTGATGCTTGCTTTTACTTATATTCCTGGAAATTTTCTGCATGCTGTCCTGCTTTTAGAGACAGGGTCTTTTTATACTACCCAGGCTACCAGTAATATCATGAGTTTAAGCATTCTCTAGACCCACTCTGGCACTTTTTATGAGACCCAGGCTTTCCGAATAGCTACAGGACAAGTGTTAATCCTGGGCACATTCTTCATTTTATTTATGTGTTTGTTTCATGAGTTTTAATACTGATTGCTGTGAAGTATTTTTTTGAGAAGTGTAGATTGTATAACTCAGTTTCATGCTTTTGCTGCATTGTAATCATCCGCAAATGTGATTCATGATGTTTATATATATTTCATTGAACATTATATTCCCAACTTTATATTTTCAATCTCATGCATGTCATGATTATAATATAAAATGTCAATTATATGTTATTTAACTATAACAAAGAAGGGTTAGTTATTCCAAAGACTGAATTAATTTCCTGGTTATAAAATTTGGTTTACGATATTGCCTGAATTCTCCCTACTGTATAAAAATATATGAACAACTGAGTGTTTAAAGCAATAACTGTATTTAACAGCTGTGGCTCAAAAATTTAAAAGTCTCTCCCTTCTGTATTGTAGAAGACTATATAGCTGCTATATACTCACAGAGAAAGACAAAATCAGAAAGACAAAAAATAAAATCAAAAGCCTCCTGTGAGGGACTGATTTTATTTATGAGAAATCTAGCCTCAAGGTCTCATTTAACCATGACCACATCTCAAAACTAAACCACTAAAGGGCCGGGGATCTAGCTCAGTGGTTCTGGTGCCTGTCTTGCAAGCTCAAGGACCTGGGTTCGATCCCCGGTAACCACATACAATACTGGGCGTGGAGACTCACCCCAGCAGCAACCAGTACCACACACCACAGTGCCGGGTGTGGTGGCTCACGCCTGTCATCCCAGCACTCGGGAGGCAGAGGCAGGAGGATTGCTGTGATGTGAGTTTGAGGCTGAACTCAGGGCCAGCCTGAACCACAAAGCAAGACCCTATCTCAAAAAACCTTAAAAAAAAAAAACTAAACCACTAAAAATGTCACATCTATAACTTGGTTCTTATATCATGAATATGAGGGAGAACAATAGCATTAAATTCATAAGTTGTACTATATTGGGTTGCAATATAACCATAGAGTACATCTTTACCACAAAGTGTTCTATGCTCTCTCTGCAGGCAAATGCCCAACAGCTACCAGAATGTTCTAGCCTTCTTATTTGCCATAGAAGAGATCAACAAGGATCCTCATCTCTTACCCAACATCTCTCTGGGACATGAGTTCCATAATTTCCTTTATAGTCATTGGAGGATGCTGGAGAGCTTGCTCATTTTGATTATAGGACAAAATGAAATCCCTAATTACTATTGTGTGAAATGGAGAAAATCTGTAGCAGTGCTAACAGGGGCATCATGGGCAACTTCTGCACAAATTGGAAGCCTGCTGGAACTCTACAAGTTTCCCCAGGTGAGGATGAGTGAGACAGGTAAAGATTAATCTGTGTTGGGGCTGGGGATTTAGCAGAGTGATTCCAGCATCTGCCTTGCAAGCACAATGTCCCAAGTTTGATCCCTGGTAACCACATACCACAAAACTGGGCGTTGTGGCTAATGCCTATAATCCCATCACTCAGGAGGTGGAGATAGGACAATTGCTATGAGTTTGAGACTTGCAGAGGCTGCATAGTGAGCTCAGGGCCAGCCTGAACTACAAAAGCAAGACCCTATCTCAGAAATATATATTAATCCATGTCTTTTTTGATGGTTTGATTATATACAAAGTGGGAAAAGACTCCTAGTTAAAATTTATCTTTACAGGTACATAATTTTGAGGCATAAGTATATTGAGACTTGGTGGGGAGCTCAAATTTTGTTGCCTATGGCAAAAGAAAAAGAAGAGAAGAAAAAATATTTCCTGCATACACATGTGTAATCACTTATTTTCAGAGAAGCTTTTGGGAAATGAGATAATTATAAAGATTCAATGAATGGTTATCTCTTTATACACATTTCAGTCATTATTTAATATACCCCAGGAATAAACTATTTTTCTTTCATTTTCAACCTTTTTCCTTAAATTCCTTGCAATTTTCTTTCCTTTCAGATTACATTTGGTTCTTTTGATCCTGTGTTAGGAGACAGTGGACAATTTCCTTCTCTCTATCAGGTGGCCCCAAAGGACACATCTCTGGCACTTGCTATGGTTTCCTTGATAGTCCATTTCAGCTGGACCTGGGTGGGGCTGGTCATCATGGAAGGTCAGAAAGGTCTTAAATTTCTCTTAGACGTGACAAGAGAGATGGACAAGAACAAAGTCTGTGTAGCATTTGTGAAAATGGTCTCAACTGCCCTCGTGTCTTATACAACAATTGCACAAAAACACGTGATCCTGACCAAGGAAATATCACAAGTCAATGTGGTCATCATTTACTATGACACTGACATTATTAATGATGTAAACTATAACATAGAGCAACACTTACTCACAGGCAAAGTCTGGGTCACAAACTCACAATGGCATGCTGACATGACTGGGAAAAGTTTCATACTTAATTCATTCCATGGGACGCTAGCTTTTTTCAACCACCATGGAAAAATTTCTGGTTTCAAACATTTTGTGGAAGAGGCCAACCCCTCCAAATACCCAGCAGACACTTACCTCACTATGTTTTGGTTCAATAATTTCCACTGCTCATTCTCTGACTCTGACTGTTCACTGAAGGACTGTACACCTAATGCCTCTCTGGCCTGGCTGCCTGTGAATCGCTTTGACACAGCCATGACCGACTGGAGTCACAATATATACAACGCTGTGTATGCTGTGGCCCACGCTCTGCATGAGATGCTTCTACAGCAAGCACAGTGGCCACCAACAGAAAACAAAGAAGTAATGGTGTTTTCGCCCTGGCAGGTAAATCATATTTTTTATAGTACAATGTGATGTCATCAAGGTGCCTTTCTTAAATTGTTCATCATCAGGGAAGATTGTAACACTTTATACAAAAACACAATAGATTACACAAAATTTATGTTTGGGATATAAATTTTTACATGAATAAAAATGGTCACATAATAAGGAAGCTCTGATATTGAAAAATTCAGTAGGAGTCAAAATCGTTGCTTTTGTCTAAAGAATCTCAGTGACCATTTGATAAATTATTTATTACTAAATCTAAGTATTTTCAAAGAACTTTTTAAAGATTAACAGACCTTGCAACTCTTGAATTGACATAGTTTTTAGTCTTCAACATATTATGCTAAATTCCTAACTCCATCATGCCATATCTTTTGTTAGTGACAACTTCATTATCTAATTTACCTGCCAGGTGATCTCAGAGAGGCAAAATTAATTAAACATCTAATACTATTCTTTTCTAATAGCTATGAAAACTATATTTAAAGAAAATGGATAAAAGAGTCACATTTTAGGGAAGATGTGATATTTTGGTTCCATAAGGTTTAATTTCTTTTCCTTTATTAAATACTAGGGTTAAATTTACATTGTGAAGTAAAGATTAAAAATAATTATGACCATTCTCTAATTCATTTTTGTCTTGATCATGAAGTTCTGTTCACCAGAAGATGATGTGTCTCTTTTAGCTCCACCCCTTTCTGAAGAACATTCAAATTAACAATCCTGCTGGAGATCAAGTGAATTTGGATGACAGAAGAAAACTTGATGTAAAGTATGATGTTGTCAACTTTTGGAATTTTCCAGAAGGCCTTAGACTTAAGGTCAAGTTGGGAACATTTATCCCACATGTTGAACGTGACCAGCAGTTGTTTTTATCTGATGACATGATTGAATGGGCCACAGGCATAACAGAGGTATGTTCAACAAAATTATAACGCACTGTCTTTTTTATTTTTATTTATTTTTTTTAATTTCTTTTTAGGTTTTTTGAGACAGTCTCGCTTTGTGGTTCAGGCTGACCCTGAGCTCAGCCTCAAACTCACATCACAGCAATCCTCCTGCCTCTGCCTCCAGAGTGCTGGGATTACAGGCGTGAGCCACCACACCCGGCACTGAGGTATGTGGTACTGGTTGCTGCTGGGCATGAGTCTCCATGCCCAGTATTGTATGTGGTTACCGGAGATCGAACCCAGGCCCTTGCACTTGCAAGACAGGCGCCGGAACCACTGAGCTATATCCCCGACCTATAATGCACTGTCTTAATGATGAATAATCAAAATATTGTTATAGATTTTGTTGCCCCGAATATTCTCGTGAAATGAGAATACCATACCAACTACGTATCTTTTTTTTTTTTTTTTTTTTTTAGGTTTTTTGAGACAGGGTCTCGCTTTTGTGGTTCAGGCTGGCCCTGAGCTCAGCCTCCAACTCACATCACAATCCTCCTGCCTCTGCCTCCCGAGTGCTGGGATTACAGGCGTGAGCCACCACGCCCAGCACTGGTATGTGGTACTGGTTGCCGCTGGGGTGAGTCTCCACACCCCGTATTGTTATGTGGTTATCGGGGATTGAACCCGGGTCCTTGCACTTGCAAGACAGGCGCCGGAACCACTGAGCTATATCCCCGGCCCCCAACTACATATCTTAATGTTCAATTTTCTCATTTTTCAAGTTTCCAAAGAATTTGTATGCAACACAGGAATTCAATGATATTTTATATATATTAATATTTTAATATCATTAAATATGACATGTATATATGTTTTGTATATTATTTATATGTATATAAGGGTTTTTTTCTCTTAAGCTCTGAAAGAGTGGCAAAATTCTTTTTTTTACTTCATTTAGTTTATTGGTACATTTTAGTTATACATTATGATCATATTCACCATTGAGAATTTGTACCTATACATGATACATCTTGATTCTAATTTGTTTTTCCACTCCCTGACCTCCCTTAAACATCTCCAAATCCTTATATTAACTGTTTTCCCTTTTCTTCATTTTTGCCATCAAATTTTTGTCTTCCTGCTATGCTTTTCCCCTGTCTCCCTCTCCTTCCATTTCCTTTTACCCTGGGGACATTTACTTAGTCTCTCACAATACCTACCACCCATGTTGGCCCTCATCTACACCTTCAGTTCCTCCCACTGGAGAGTACATATGGTATTTACACATATGTGTCTTATTTATTTCATTTATGAGTGAAGCCTCAAAGCGCAACAATCTAGCTATGGATATCACAAGTTTATCTTTCTCTATGGCTCTGTAGTTCTCTGTTTTATAGGAATCCCATCTTCTTTATCCATTTATCATTTCGTGTTCATTTGGTTTGTTTCCAAGATTTAGATATTACCAGCAGTCCTGCTATAAATATAAGTGGACATATGTTGCCATAATATGATATTTTACTTCTTCCATGAATATACACAGCAGGGAAATAACAGGGTCAAATGGGACCTATAATCCTACTTTTCTGAGGAATCTCTACAGTAATTTTCAGAGTGTTTATACAAGTCTACACTCCTACAAAGACTGGGGAAGAGCTCTTGTCTACCCACAGCCTTGCCAGTATTTGTTATTGGTTGATTTCTTGATAGAAGGCCTTCTTTGGAAATGAGATGGAATCTCAGTGTGATTTTTCCCTGCATCTCTCAAATAACAAGCTATGATAAACATTCATATATTTCTTTGCTGTTTCTACTTCTTCTGAAAAACCTGTTCATTTCACATGCCTCATTTTGAATTGGGTTTTTTAATTTGGGCCATCCATTCAGGGTGTCTGGCTCCTTTGTCAAAGATTAGGTGACTCAGTACATCTAGTGTTGCTTCTGGATCTTCTACTCTGTTCCATAGATCTATTCATCTGTTTCTTTTTAATATCATGCTGGGGTTTTTTTTTCTTTTTTTCTTTTTTTTAAATTGAAATCTTTATTGGTACATTACATACACACATCATGATTGCACTCCACAATGGGAATTTGAACCAGTATAAGACACAACTTCATTCTCATTTTTCCCATAGCCCTACCCACCCTACCACCCCACCATATACATAAACTTTGTTTCCTTTCTTTTTTGTTAGAATCTCATTATTTTTCCCCCTTTACCTTATTTCACTTTGAGTATTTTCTATTTCACAATATATAACATACAATTCTAGGACTCATTTACATCTTCACTTTCTCATACCAGAGAAAAGATGCGATATTTACACATCTGTGACCTATTTATTTCACTTATGAGGATATCCTTACGGTATGTCCATTTAAGTATAAATGCTATTTTTTTCTAACAATGTCTTTGTAGTATAGTTTCAGGTTGGGAAATGTGATATCCCCTGCCTTTTCCTTTTTGCCTAGACTTGTTCTCACTATTCTAGGTCTATTCTGGTTCAGGATAAGTTTTTGGATTATTTTTTCCAGCTTTTTGAAATACAGGGTTGGGATTTTAATCAAGATTGCATTGAGTCAATAGGGCTGTTTTGAGAGTATGGTCCTTTAGAAAATATTGGTTATTCTAGCCAGAGGCAAAGGATGTCTTTCTATTTTCTGATAGCCTCACTGATCTCATTTTTCATGCTACTGTAATTTTCAGAGTAGAAATCTTTCAAATCATTTGTTAGGTTGATTCTTAGGTGTTTTGTTTGCTTGAATGCTATAGTGAAAAGAATTGCTTCCCCTGTTTCTCCCAGTGAGCCTGTTATTTGTATATAAGAAGGCTATTGATTTTTTTAGTTTTCATCTTATATCTAGGTACTCTGCTGTAACCGGCAATTAAATGAAGCAGTCTTTTGGTTGAATTTGAGATCTTCTATATTGAATATCATGTCATCAGCAAATAATAATAGTTTAATTTTCCCCTTTCTTATATTTTTCCTTCTTTCTTTCACTTGTCTAACTGCTGTGGCTAGTGTGTCCAGAATTATATAGAACAAGAGTGGTGGTAGTGAGCTTTCTTGTCTTGGTCTTCATTTTAACATGAAAGGTTTCAAATCTTTACCACTTACTATGATGCTGGCTATTGATTTTTCATGAAGAGGTTTTATCAGGTTGAGAAAAAAGCAGTCTTGACTGTCTTCATTACACTCTTGGTTTCCGCTGGATCTGTTGTGATTTCACCATTTTATTCTCACTGCCCAGACCTGTGTCTTTTCTTTCCCTTTCTGATAAGGTAAACTAAGCATCTGATGATTTTATTTATTCTTTCAAGGAATCAGCTCTTCAATTCATTCATTTCTGTATGATTCTTAGTCTCCATTGTACTGATTTCTGCTCTGCTCCTTATAATTTCTTCCCTGGCGTGAGCTTTGTGTTTGTCTTGCTTTTTCCTTTCTAGAACTCTGAGTTTCAGCATTCGGTGGTTTATTTCAGCTAATTCTGTTTTTTCTAGTGTGGACATTCACTGCTATGAATTTCTTTTTTCTTTTTTTCTTTTTTTTTTTTTTTTTTGACAGGGTCTCACTTTGTAGTTCAGGCTGACCCTGAGCTCAGCCTCAAACTCACATCACAGCAATCCTCCTGCCTCTGCCTCCCGAGTGCTGGGATTACAGGCGTGAGCCACCACGCCCGGCACTGTGGTATGTGGTACTGGTTGCTGCTGGGCGTGAGTCTCCATGCCCAGTATGGTATGTGGTTACCGGGGATCAAACTCAGGCCTTTGCGGCTGCAAAACAAATGCTGGAACCACTGAACTAATTCCCCTGCCCATGAATTTCTTTCCTAAAACTGCTTTCAGTTGTCTCATAGTTGTCTTTCGTGTCTCACAGATTCCTGCATATTTTCCTGGCAATATCATTTAACAGTAGAAACTTTTTTAATTTATTTTTTAATTTCTTCCATGAACCATGGATTGTTGAGGAAAATGCTATTCAGTTTCTAAGTGTTCATGAAATTCATGGAATTTTTTTTTTTTTTTTTGCTATTGATGACCAATTTCAAGACATTCTGTTCTGACAGTATGCATGAGATAACTTCAGAACTTTTACATTTACTTAAACATGTTTTACAAAATACCATCTGGTCTATTTTGGAGAATAACCCATTTGCACCACAGAAGAATGCATATTCTAACTGTGTGAGGGGTA
>PVIR01042963.1:0-11985 GCA_004026965.1 Petromus typicus | reverse complement strand
TGTTCCTCCTTTCTCTCTCTATCCTCTTAGTGCATTTACTTCTCTTTATACCACTTACTACCATCTGACATTATGTTACATGCATACTAGTTGTTTATTTATTTATTGTTTTACTTCTGCACTAGAAAGTAAGCTCTCGAAATAGGCATTGTGCTGCTCACCATCAAACTCCTAGCAAGTAGAACGGTACTGGAAAAAGAGCAGGCCATCAATAAATGAATGAAGGAGGGGATAAAATAAACAAATCTGCTAGCTTGAAACACAAGCTCTTTTTTTGGCCTTGTAGCTTGCTACATATTTTTCCCTTTAACAAAATGCTTTTTCTTGACATCCTCTATGCCAGGAGGATGAATGTTTATTTTGAAAAGTTAAACATTGTTCTCTGAAGCCTTCCCAGAGAAGCCGCCCTGACTGAGTACACATACATACCATGCACAGGGAGACACAACTGCTCCTGCCTTTTGGCCAGTCCTTAAAGATGACTGTACTGCTTACATTTTACTTCCTCCCCAAACTATGAGCTCCTTCGCTCAGGAGCTGATCTGTTTTTATACGCCTGAAGTCCAACAAATCCTCTGAACACACTGATGTTCTTATCTGACTCCTAAGGTTCACGTGAATTTCTATTATTTCCTTCTTTCGTGCTTTTTTTCAAACTGGAAGCTGCTCTGCATTTAATGTAGTTACCACACCATGAAGTAGTTCATATGTTCTCTCTCATTCATGGGTTAAAATGGATATTGGGATCCAGGAAGTAAACCCTGATAATGAGTCTATTCACTCACCATTCTCTGAGAACTAGAAGGACACAAATTTCAGTAAAAGGAGTTAATCTGGATAGAAGAATTCATTCCCATCCATATTGTAAGGCCCTGGTTATTAGTCATCACTGCAAGAGTTGAAACTGTACTTAGATCAACAAAATACCATAATTTATATCATGTTATCCCATCTCATATTGCAGACTGAAAGCATTCTGTTTGGTTGATAAGATCATTCTTTTAAGCAGCATAATAAAACAGAACAAAAAGTTTTACATGTATCAAAATGACTGTTGAAAGACCTAACTCTTTATTCCAAAGATGCTAATTGTGAGTAAATATATATTCTAACAAGACTGGACTTCACAAGTGGATTTCAATGGAAATGATGATCCCTACACAGATGAAGTGTTTAAAGCACAGAGAAGTTAAAGAACTTGCCTAAGGTCCTACACTGAGTGAATGAAAGAACTAGATCTCAACTCAAGCCGTTACTCTCCAAACATCAAATCTTAAAAGGATTAAAGAATCCAGGCTCTTTACACAAAAACGTGGCTTGGAACATTCATCTCCTTTTGTTCATTCACCAAATAATAGCATGGAGGTGATCCCACAATTGTTGCCATCATCCAACTACCAGAATTCTGTACTTCGAATTACACGCTATACACAGTGACTACTCTCTCTCTTCATGAGCAGGTTACGTCTATTCCCTAGAATCTATGTCATAATACTGATGGCGAGGCACATTGGGTCTGTTGAAATTGGTCATGCCAAAGCTTCCTGTGGTGGGAAAGCTCAATAAGAACACAGTTTTCTTGGGCCGGGGATTTAGCTCAGTGGTTCCAGCGCCTGTCTTGCAAGCACAAAGACCCGGGTTCGATCCCCGGTAACCATATACCATACTGAGTGTGGAGACTCACGCCCAGCAGCAATCAGTACCACATACCACAGTGCCGGGCGTGGTGGCTCATGCCTGTAATCCCAGCACTCGGGAGGCAGAGGCAGGAGGATTGCTGTGATGTGAGTTTAAGGCTGAGCTCAGGGCCAGCCAGCCTGAACCACAAAGCGAGACCCTGTCTCCAAAAAAAAAAAGAACAGTTTTCTCTACTTCTACCAATTGCCTTAGAATGCACTTTCATACTTTTTGAGTGAGCCTGGTATTTTCAGTTTAAGGGATCTTCAAGGGAAGCCCAGGTGTTTGGGGAAGTGGACCTAACCTAGATCTGAAGTCACTAGACAGTCTCAGCTCTATGTTTTCTTTCATTTATTTTTCCTCTTAAAACTTCTGGAGAGAATTGCATTAGGCTCAGGTGGACCTCTAGTTCACACTCATTCACCTCACACAACTGAGAGGTTCCCCCTCAATTGAAAATGAGAGATTAAAAACCACGCATTTATACTTCCTTCAAGAGGAAGGAAAGATGTAACATAAAGTCAAAAGGAAGTGCAATTCGATTTTGGATCCTTTGCAGTTGTCTTTATAAAAGAATCATCCAAACACTAAGCATAGTTTGAATTAAGGATGTTGTCTTAGTTGCTTTCTTGTTATTGGAACAAATTACTCACTATCCATAATTTAAAAGAGGAGAGGTTTACCTGGACATATTTTAGTCCATGGTCAGTGGGCCCCAGAGAAGGCATAGCAGGGGAGAGAGGTATAAGGAACAAAGAGCTGCTGACGTCCTGGCAGCCAAAGAGGGGAGAAACCTTGGAGCGAGATACATCCTTCCCGGTAACTGCTTCAGTGACCTGTCTCTTCAGACTAGTCCCCACCCCCAGCAGCATTCTCAGCTGGATCACAGAAGTGGATCGATCCATTTACAGGACCCCATGATCCAGCCACATTCTAAAGGCTCCACCTCTGAATACATGGCGTTTGTGGGGGATGTTCCTGATTTGCACCATTACATATACCAACTCGTGGCTTGGATGAATGCAAAACTGAAATTATTACAGGAGTCCCACCCACCTGAAGAACAAAGGATTTGGGACTGGAGTTCTCATGAGTTATAAGCATCTTGCTTCTCTCAGTAATCATGACTTGTTTATTTAAAAAGAACCTAAATGAGCAGAACATAACAACTGGTTCTGAATCTTGGTTTTACCAGTGTTCATCATATTATTCCCTGATGATAATTTAATCTTAAGAATAATTATTGTGCCCTATTTCTCCTTCTCAGTTCCAACACCAGGAACATCTTTTCCAGTTGAGATTATGGTGTTGCTTAAGTACTGCACTTTGGAAAACAAAACCTCAGTAATGACTCAACTAGGTCTGGCAAAACTGACAATCACAAATAGAATATTTCCTGATGGAACAGTCTGGAAAACAAGTTAGTCAATCCAATTAACTGAACACATACAAATGATCACAGAAGCCAACAGTAATGATCAGGAAAGCTATCCTTAAACCATGTACTTCGGTGAATTTAATCTCTGCTCTGAAGACAGCAGGCTTTTCTAGAACACCAGTGTTATAGCTTTGATCACCAATGTCCCCCTTAAGCCTCATGTGCTCAGAAACACGGCTTTTGGAAAGATTATGGTTCCACTGTAGCTCCGTTGCTGCTAGATGGTGGGACCTTGGTGGAGGCCTGTTACTAGGCATGTGACTTGGGAGGGTTTATCTCCCTTCCTGACTTGATTCCTGACTTGCTTTCTGTCTACCATGGCATGAGCAGCTCTCCTCTGCCTGAACCCTTCTATCACCCTGTTTCTCCTGCCAACCATAGGCTCACAGTGTTAAATTGTTAGCCACAATAAATCTTTCCTCCTTTCATTTTTGTGTATCAGCAGTGCCTCAGCAGTGAAGAAAATGACTATGATAACTGGTGATGCTAAGACTGACATATTTCAGATGCCACAAACACTGCAGGATCAGCTGTATGCACTGTTACCTCTATCAAAATATGGATTCTTGTGCCATGAGTTTCACGCAGGCCTGTTTGTTGCTTATTATATGTGTGAGCCTTAGTAATATTGATTATAATAGACACATAGATGAAGCAGAAATGCCATAATGTCTTTCCTTTTCCAATCCCCAAATATCCAACTATTCCCACAATAGGATGATGAAGGAGCTGAACTTTAAAATTCATATAATTGTCTCCCAAGTCTTCCTCAGCCTCTGCAAGTCCTGCTTTCCCTATCTCCCAAGTGTGTGTGGAAAGACTGCCTGAGGACCATGGACAAGCTGATATCTTATTAAGGGTCTGTTTAACACCAGATCTTTGAGCTCTTCTTATGCAAGCACCAATGGCATGACCTCTGGAGGTTCACCCCTCCCTCTACCATATTCACTCTGTGTAAACAACAAAACTGTCGTGCTAAGCCAACCCTTCCTCCTCCACTTCATACCACTTCTACCACTTGCAAACCATTCCACTTATTCTTATGCTTTTTTAAGAAGAAATTTTCCTCTTCTCTGATCCCCCAAGATGCCCCTTGTCATTTGGGTCCATTTTGGCATTTAGACATAGGCCACCATTCATATTTATATCTTTGAAAACTACACACCATGAGAATTAATGTTCATTCCCCCATATTTCACATGCACATCGTGACACACAAAGGGAGTTGCTTCTGAGTTTTCCAAAGCGCTGGAGAGAGTCTTGATTTGCCATCCTTTTTCTCACATCTTCCCATGGAAGAGCAAAACCTTGTCTAAAGGATGAGACCAGAGGGAAAGATGGGGCAGTGAGATTGGGCCATCCTGGATCTTTCAAAGGGGTTGTCTTTCCTACAGCTGGATACATGCTAAACTGTGGAATAGGCACCTAGACCTGCCTCTATAGGAAAATGTGAACTCCAGATTTCTCTGACCCACCTGAACTCAAGAGGAATGAGGCTGGAATCCTCAGCCTGGGCACCTGCTCTGTAGACACAAACCTGTCCTCAGAGGAGTGGCATATGTCAAGATTTACTTTTGGAGAAAAGCTCTTACACTTCAGTCTCACCATGTTCCAATCCGGTCTTACAGGAATCCAATAGGAAAGTAAATGAATTTAGTGGCCATCCATTTGAAAACATGTTTTATTTTTCTCAACTCTTTTGAATCCATGATTAAGTAGAACAGTAGAAGGAGAAAGAAAAGTGATTATTGATATACTCCACAAAGCTTACTGTCCATAAAGATTTTTACCAATGATATTTATCACAAGCAAATCTATAAGAAGCCATAGATAAAGTGAGTATGAGATAAACCTCTACCAACACTGATTAGGCTCACAATTACATTCTATTAAGTAATTTAAAAGTTCTTTTAAAGAAAATTTTGTGTAAAATAATAAATAAATAATCCATTAATGTTTTTAAATATAAATAAGTTTTAAAACTACAAATGATCCCTAATTTCCATCTACCTCCATCCTGATTTATATGTAAATAAAGTTAGTGTGTACAAATATTAGACACAGCACATAAGTGCATCTGCATGTCCATGTGCATACACATGCACACCCACATGTATACACGCACATATACAACAAAAGAGAAAGCTGCCTTTCCCACTACTTCAAAAGTATCTTTTCCCAAGAACCATTATTAACAGTTTCTTGTAATGACTTTTGGTAAAAAAAATTTCCAGCATTTAAAGTTACAGTAATGGTTTAATCTTATGGAAAGAAAGAAGATGTAAGCACTTTTGTGAAACCTTTATTGATGATGCAACCACAGAGATATGCACTTCTACACTCACAGCTATACACTTAAAAGTTAGATCTAGATGCACATGTAACTTTAAGATTTTCATGGTGAGGGGGCCCGGGATATAGCTCAGTGGTTCCAGCACCTGTCTTGCAAACGCAAGGACCCGGGTTCAATCCCTGGTAACCACATACCATACTGGGTGTGGAGACTCACGCCCAGCAGCAACCAGTACCACATACCACAGTGCCGGGCGTGGTGGCTCACGCCTGTCATCCCAGCACTCGGGAGGCAGAGGCAGGAGGATTGCTGTGATGTGAGTTTGAGGCTGAGCTCAGGGCCAGCCTCAACTACAAAGCGAGACCCTGTCTCAAAAAACCTTAAAAAAAAAAAAAAGATTTTCATGGTGAAGTAAACATACATGGACATATAAATCTTCACCTGGGGAAGACATACTTCCTTCACTACATTATATAACTACAAGGACACATGCTATTCTACTAATTTCATGATGAGATTCATGAGCCAAAGAGCAAAGAAAATGATTAGTGCTCTTCACTTTCCACATCGTGGCTCGTTTAGGAAATTTAACATTCACTTTTGACACTGTTCTTTACCACATGCGAATAAGCGTCACATTGTTTGTGAATACAGCACTGTTATCATATTAGGTTACTACACACCATAGATGCCCCAAGTTTATTTCAATTAACCTTTGAAGAGCTAGGATTGCAGGCATGTCTGCTTCCTCCAGTCAGTGTGCTGTTCACAGAGTGCCAGCATAGACTGAGAGTAAAGCATCATTGCTTTGCCTCTGAGAGCTGCTCCCTGAAGTGTCACTCTGCTGTGCACCCTCAGGTCCCTCACTGTCAAGGTCAGACATGGAGCCAATATCAGAACTCACTGTTTTGCAAGTTCCTCCAAGTTAAGCAAATAATTAGCGCCTCGGAAAATGATGCAGCTAGCAACAACCCCTCTCCCATTAAAGAAGAGATTCATTTTGTGCCACTAAGTTTTATTTAAAGACCATGCAGTCGCATCCCAGCTGGCTTCATTGAAGCAACAACGTGGGTAATCAGTGGCACCAACTGCAGTGCTATCATTTCTATAAACAGTAATGAGTGGAGAGTGTAGGATGATACTAGGAGCTTATGTATAAACAAGAAGAATAATTCCAGCAAGAGAGATTGTCTTAAAAGATTCACAGTATCTTTCTGATTGACACCTGAGAAGATTCAAATGCCCTTTACTTCATGGCAGTAGAAGCAATATTTTTTTAAAAGAAATATTCAGGCATGGCTTTCATAGTATGATGTAAGAAAATAGCACTGCATGAGGACAGTAATTTTGCCCATTAAGTGGAACAAAGCAGAAGTGTTGTTTTGTTTCGAGACAGCCCATAGAAATCCAGAGAATTCATCTGCAAGTGCTCTGTGGATGTTCTTTTATATCTCTGACTCCACAGATGAGAAATTGAACTTGAAACTTTCTAAGAAGTTGATATGTTTCCGTAGGAACAGAGGGGAGGATTAATCTAAATAACTAGGCAGGATATCTGAGCACAGAGGACGTTGAAGAGGCTTGAATTGCATTATAGGATAATTCCCTTTGCAAAAATTGCCTTTTTTGACATCTTCATCTTATTTTCATTCAAACACATTCTTCTAGTGACAGGAACAGAAGTATTCCTCCTTTCCACTATAGCAAGCGTATGCCATCTCTGAGTATTTATTTTTGAGATTGTTGGTGATTTTCAAGCTCAGTAAGATTAATACAAATTCTAAAACTAGGTAATGATTCCTTCCTTGAAATGATTCTCACTATCAAACATTGAATCAGGTAAAAGTTTCTTGAACTGAAACCAACTGAGCCTGGCAATGACTTCCCTCTGGGCATCTATTTTTTTCTCCTTATGTTACCCTTTTGCTTGTACCTTGCACTGTACATAGCACTTGTGCTAACCTGATGGGTCCATCCTACTTAATACAGAACCTAGATTGTTTTCTGATCTGAAATATGGCAACTCTTAAAGCCAGAATGTGTGTTTGGATTGTTTACTTTTCTATGTTTGGAAAGAGAGGGTAGAAGGAAAGGAGAGGTACCTTTAGGGGAAGTGAATTGACAGGATGCATGTATTTTAGGCTTAAGAAAAAGTCTGTTTTCCTTCTGGTCTTCTACCATAGTAAATTCAGAGTCAGGCAAATGCACTGCTGTTCCACAGCCTAAGAAGCACTGAGTTCAGTCCTTCCCAACACAAAGTACTTTCCCTGATTTTCTTTCCATTAAACACATTCCTTGTTTACCAGGCTGGAGAAGAAAAATATTACTTACTTGCATTTTCCTGGAAAAATTTCAGTAGTGGTGAAATATACTGTATTTGTTGTCATTGTTTTGGGGTAATTTTTTTTACCACGTATGATTTCAGAGCATCAAAAGGTAATTTACATATTTCAGGAAAAGCAAAATAGATCAACTGCTTCCTAAAGTTTATTACAATTAAATCACAACTTTGAAAGACTGCTCATAGAATACCTGAAGAACATCAACAGAGACTCATTATATCTTTGGTAAAGAAGTAGATATCATTTTAAAAAAAAAAATATATATATATCAACTAGACAAAGACACCCATTAACTTACTAGAAACACGATAACGAAATCACATATTTTGGCTTGTAAAGATAATTACTGAACGATGAGTGAAACTAATACATCTATTCACAATATACTGCAGGTGATGTCATAGATAATTTTGAATGTTTTGACCAGAAAAATCCTGAATATAACCTATATCTTCCATTAAGTTTTATTACTTTACTCAGAACTGCCTTATTTCAGTCTGAACAAGCCAGACCACAAGCCACCTTCAAAATGCTTACAAAAATACTTGTAAAAAGAGGCTTTGATTTTTCATGCTTATTAAGTGCTCAGCACCAGTCCCATGGGGGAGGGTCTTTCCCCACTGCAGACACTCTGGGACACAAGCTAATGGAGTAACCATTATCTTCCACAAAGCAGTAGCACAAACCTTGGGTCCAATTGTTCTCTGAACTACTGAAGGTTCCATATGTAAGTGTTCCATATGTAAGTGTGTCATGTTTACTGACACCTCATTTGCCAATTGTTCTCTGAACTACTGAAGGTTCCATATGTAAGTGTGTCATGTTTACTGACACCTCATTTGCCAATGCAACTAACTTCACCACCTCTAACTTCTCAGGGAAGTGATAATGTTATCCTGCAGTGGACCCATAAGGTGAAAGGAAAGTGTAGGGGGAAACTTATTATGACAGTTCTATATTCAGGAAGTGAATGGAATGAACAGCAAAACAGTCAAAAGACAGGAACAAATATAGACGGCAACCATAGGAAGCTGTTCAACTTGATACACCTCTTAGGAAACTGCAAATTAAAGCAATGAGACACCACCACACACCTACTGGACCTCCAAAAATCAAAACACCCAAAACTCCAAACTCTGGTAAGGATGTGGAGCACTGAGAACTTGAATTCATTGCTGGAAAGAAAGTAAAATGGTACAGCCACTCTGCAATTCATATCTTCAGAAAAACATTCACACTCGCATTTATAGAAAATTCATCCCTGATTTCTCAAACTTGAAATAAACAGAATATCCTTCCATAGGTGAAGGGATATAAATTGTGATATATCCAGACAAATGGCTGTTTTTCACTGCTAGAAAGAAATGAACCATTCAGTTATGAAAAGACACAGGGAAAAGAAAATGCTTATTACCAAGTGAAAAGCAAATATTCAAAAATTTGTTATTCCAAGTATATGCAGTCTGGAAAAGTAAGGTAAGAGTGAAAAGATTGGTGGTTTTTAGGGTCAGGGGACAGTGAGGAATGAATAGTTAGATTAAAGAGGATTCTCTGGTATGAGAAAATGAAGATGTAAATGAGTCCTAGCATTGTATGTTATATATTGTGAAATAGAAAATGCTCAATGTAAAGAGGATTTTTCAGGCAGTAAGAGTATATTAATGACAGATATATTCCACATTTGTCCAAACTCACAAAAGGCACAAATGTAACAATGAAATCCACAGTAAATATGCACTTTTCACTGAAGCACTCTGATGTATCAGTGTAAGTTCAACAGCAGTGACAAATGCACACCTCTGAAGAAGGATATTGATAACAGGAAAGTATCAATCTCTACCTCTCTCTACCTCTCTCTCAATTACCCTATGAGCCTGAAACTACTTGACAAAGATTACACATGTTGAAATTCCTATTATGTTTACACAGAATAAGCATGTATTGGCTTTCTTTCTATGATCACTCTAGAACAAATAAGCCAACAATGAAGGATACATTATTAATATTTTTGAATTTGTATTAAAAATTTCATGCAAAGCAACCAAAATATTTTAAAAATTGAACCCATAAAATAATTGTCATTTTATACATCAAGTAACTCCTTCATTTTAACCACTGAGGTATCATTGTGATAGTAAAGAATTTTAAGTTTATGATATGAAACCCAACTCAGGCAAAGATTCTACAATAAAGATAATTTATATGAATAAATAACAAATTACAGTTAGTTAAGTTTTACCAAAAAGGGAGAATTGAAGGCAGTTACTTGCTAAAACCACTCATTTCAAAATTAAAAATTTTTTTTTTGCCAGAGATTTGGCTCAGTGCTGCCACCTCCTTCCTTGCAAGTGCAAGGTCGTAAGTTCAATTCTCCAAAACCCAATACCACACAAAAGAAGCAAAACCAAAACAATTTTTTAAAACTGAATAAATAATTTAAAAAGGAAGATCCATTTTGCTTTGATGGATTTGTGAAGAAAAAAACCTGAAAATTTCCTCAGATAATAAATTTGTTGTTTCATTTGTCTCACTTTTGTCTCATCTTCGAAGAAAAAGCAAAGTGATTAAAGTCATAAGGATTCTTCTAAGTTCAGTGGAGCTTTAAGTAGCTTCTTTATAGCGGATCCTTCCTTAGAAAGTTGGTTTACAACACATAATCACTTTGTAATCAAATATCTGCTCTGAAATTATTTCACTCTCCTGTTGAGCAACTGGAACCCAGGACACCTAGGTAAACAAGCATCTGGGGCAACTGGACAGCAAATGGGAAGTTTGCATTTGGGTGCATACATTCTCCTTAGAAACAATAGCTGAGATTCAGCTACATGTTTTTAATATAACTAACTGAAGAGTTATTTTTTCCCAGAATGTTTCAATTTCACACTCAGGAAACTGGATGTGTTTGTTCGTTCCAGCCCTAAACATCTTATGAGTCCATAACCTTCCAGACTAGAGGACTTTGATTTAGTGAATACCACAAAAGAGTCACAGATATACACAAAAGAAGGGTATTTTTACTAAAATAACTAACCATGACAGCACCAGAAAGCAAGGATCACATGCACATGGGCATACACACACACACACACACATACACACACACACACACATGCGTGCGCGCATCTACACACTTATTCACAAGTGTTGTAGAGATCTACAAAAGTAGCTCTATGTGCTGCCCTCTTTGTTCAAGTTCTGCTTTAGTTAGAACCTGGGTGTTAGGACCAAAATCCCTTTCTCAGGAGTAGAGGACTCTCGCTTGGCAAAGTCATGAGCAATGGACATTATTAACTTCTCCCATTGAATACTTCTGCCTTACTTTAATTATTATCTCCAGAGAAATGGGAGCACGATAAAAGCTACTGTTTCAACCACTTCTTTTCTGTGAACCTAGTTCACTACAAAAGCCCCTTCTTTTGAGAAAAGCAAGGCTGCTTATTCTCCTGTTGAACTTGAAACAGTATTTATTAGATTAATAGAAATGCTATACACCCTGAGCTGGAGTGTGAGGATGTTAAAGTTCTAATCCATCTTTTAGTGGATAGGTTCCCTATGCTTAAAAATTAATTCATTTTCAGGAATGAAAAAAGAAAAGAACATAGAATAATAAAAGACTGGTGATTTAGCCCCTTCCCAAACAATTTACCCTGTCTATGACTACCTTGACTTGATGGCTCGTGTCCTCCCCACTTAATGAAGGACAAAAGATTCATAAACTCATGTAATAGATTACTAGCCAAACACTATTGTTTGATAAGTGGAAAGTTAGGAGAATTATATATTTTAATTATACTTAAAAGCTAAAAATTAATCATTAATTTTACTTTATTAGCTCCATTTATCTGGTAACATCTACATCAAACATTGAAGTATCTGCAATTCTATAATTTCATCATCTGCTAATAAGTCTCTTACCTATTACAACAAATAAAGTTGATGCCATTGTCCTCTGACTCTCACTTACTTCATTTGTAAAATAAATGAGGAGAAGTTCTCAGGAAAATATGAAATTATATGTTGACATTTCTTCAAATACTACTCTATTTCTTTTAGGTAACTTTAAAAAATTAGAGTGTTATATTGTGAAATAGAAAATGCTCAATGTAAAATAGGGTGAAAGGGGAAAATGTTGAGATTGTAACAAAAAAGTAAGGAAACAAATTTTATGTATATGGGGGGGTGGTAGGGTGGGTAGGGCTATGGGAAAAAATGAGAATTAAGTTGTGTCTTATACT
>PVIR01042962.1:0-11982 GCA_004026965.1 Petromus typicus | reverse complement strand
TTTTTTTTTCTGAATTAATGTCTCATGTGAGTGCTTACACTTGGCAGAAATGTGCCACATTTCAACATCCTGGCCACTGGGAAACCTGGAGAATTTAATTCTAGCATGTTCTGGATTGACTGTGAGAAGTTACAAAGTGAGAATGTTCTAATAGGTAAAAACAGCAGCTTACAGGTATGGACACACATGTATTTCTCTATGTGTATATCTACAAATAGGGTTCTACTTCTATTGATTACTTTTCATATTTATACAGTATTTTTAGAATAGAAGAATATGACATGGTGGACAGGCTTCTAGTCAGTTTCTAGGATGGAGAAAACAGAGGAAGTGAGTTTGCTGTTCTGTAGAGCAAGGATGTTTTCTCTTTTCTGTTTCTTTCTTCCTTCCTCCTCCTATCTTTTATTCACTGTGTTCTGCTTTCCTCATTATTCCCCAAATTGATTATAAAACACTCCCGTAGCAAGTAGTTGCTTTGCTTTGTAAAGCAGCCCTGTTTTTGAAGTCTGTGATCAGTTCCAGGTGCCCGCGGGGTGGGGGTGTCAATGGGAGGGTCAGCACGAGTCCACCTGCCTCGCTCAGCCAGTCTTCAAGCCCCTAGTTAACCTATTTGCCTGATTACCCAGCTTCTCTCGAGGTCTTAATTTTTCACTCCACATATTAATATATTTTATCCATATAAATTAATATATTTTTATCCATATAAAACTTAGTGTGATCATGTATATCATTTGTTTTCAAAGATCCTTTTTCTTGATTCTATCTCCACTACTTTTTATGAGAAATGTTTTACAATAGAGATATTAAGGGCATTCCTTCTTACTTACCTATGGGTTATATATTGCAATTCACATAAATAGAGGAAGATTAATATTTAGGTAATTTAAGCAATTTGCTAAAAGCTGATAAGAAATGAAGGCAGGATTTTAACTCAAAGGTGTTTAAGCTCAGCGCCAAGTCTTCACTGCTGTGGCTACTCCTCCCCTTACATCATGGCTTGTTTCAATTATTATTTTCACCACCATGTTCACCTATATCTTAATGATTTCTATTAATTTCAAAATTTGCTTGTCCTTGTTATCTGAATTAGTATTCTATGAAATTAATTAGTGCTGAGTTCATATCTGACTATAAACCCTTTGATTTCTCATTAATAATTTTCAAATGTCAGCTTAACTTTTCTCAAATAATCACTAATTTTCCAAGTCTATGTTTATCCATTAGAAGGGATAAAAATATACCAGATCAAAAATATGTCACGTTTTCTAATTAGTTTTTTTAGTTAAAGCCACTTAAAAATGGCAAAGGCAAGAACATTCTAAGCTCCTGTATCACTCAGCGCTTCTTAGAAACAGATTTAATGTGAGATATATACAGAGAGAAGGATTTACAAGGTAAGCTTACCGTGGTCACATGTAGCATCCTGTGTGGAGAGTGAAAAAGGCTGCCAGAACACTGCAGATCCAAAGGACACAAAGCTTCAAATGTAGCTCACTGTAGTGTTCTGTGTGGATCCAGTATCAGGAGGATGAAGGTTCTGCACTGGACACCAGCAAAAGACATCCAAGGTGAAGGTCAAGACTGGAGTTCCAAACTGAGTGAAGGGGGAAAAATAATGAAATTATAACAAAAAAGAAAGGAAACAAAGTTTATGTATATAGGGTGTGGGGGTGGTATGGTGGGTAGGGCTATGGGAAAAAATGAGAATTAAGTTGTGTCTTATACTGGTACAAATTCTCATTGTTGAGTGCAATCACGATGTGTATATGTAATGTACCAATAAAGATTTCAATTTTTTTTTAAAAAAAGGAACAGAAGTGGGCCTTCTTCTCATTTCCCTTTCCATTCCCTTCAGGCTACAAACCTATTTCTTGTTGCCACTGACTCCTATAAATCCCTTCAACCACCTGAGACCTTGTATAGTTAGTCAGTTTTCTTTTCTAAAAATTTTTACCTGTACCTGATACATCTTGAATCTCATTTCTCCTATTTCCTGTCCTCCTTCCACCTCCAAATCACCATATCCATAGGCTTTGTTTCTTTTTGTTGTTGTTGTTTCTACTATCAGATATAGAACACAACAGTTAACTATCACACTTTCCTTTCTCATTTATGAATGCAAGAAATAAAATTCCACAAGCAAAGTGCCTCCTTCATACCATGGGGAGAAAAACCATCCATGTCACTATGGATGAGGAGCCAAGGATAGGAAAAACTTGTATAAATGAATCTTATTAAACTAACCTTTACCTTCCCAGGAAGTTTTCTATACTTAACTTGTTGAGCTCATAAGCCTTTTCTTGCAATGTTTTCACAATTTTCTATTCATTGTCTAATCTGGTATAAAAGTATTCAGGTCCAACTGCTTGTGTATTTGTATATGTGATGCCCTCTATGTCCATGCTAAAATCACCAGATAAAATATACAAGCTTTTCTACTGTTATCTGTCTTATATCAGAGACCTTGAATGTAAAAGAGAAATTCTGACCATCTCACACATCATGATTTTCCAACTAGAAATTCAAATGTATTGTATGCAAAGTAGCAGATTACCCTCACCCTGCAGTATTAGAAGAAAAATATCATCTTCCCCTCTTTCAAAAAGGTTTAGTAAGTGTTATCACTAGAAAAAGAAACTAGAAACCCAGTTTTAACTAGCAGGACATCTGTGTAATTGCTTGAAACATTCATTTAGTGAATAGCAAGATAGTAGAGTACAAAAGAAAATGATACTCGGGTTGCAAAAATCTAAATAAATGTTTTCTTGGAACACAGAGAGTATTTTTGGAATTTAAATCAGAATAGCTTCCCAACTGGGGTGTCAAGGTATGACTTACTTTAGTCAATGTGTTCATTACTAGACACACTGAAACTTTAACAGCTAGCATATCATCTCTTTAAAACTCTGAAGAAGAGATGAGAGGCAAACAGAATACAGAGAGTCATCAGGAAGATCATACACCCTTACCAAGTTGGATTCATCCCAAGGATTCAGGTATGGTTCAACATAAGTAAATCAATAAATGTTATAAACTATATTAACAGAGAAAAAGGAACCCTTCTCCACTGTTGGTGGGAATGTAGACTTGTACAACCCCTGTGGAGATCAATGTGGAAATTCCTCAAAAAGTTAGGATTGGAGGTCCCATTTGACCCCGCCATCACTCTGCTAGGTATATACACACAAGAACTAAAAGATTCATATCAGTGACATATGTGCACCCATTTTTATAGCAGTTCGGTTTGTGATTGCTAAATCTTAGAAACAATCCAAATGTCCATCAACTGGAGACTGGATTTAAAAAGCTGTGGTTCTTCTACAGAGTGGAGTATTACTCTGCTATAAAAAATGATACGTTTGAATCATTTATATTTAAATGCATGTATTTTTATTATTTCATTTATTATTTTATAATAATTATAAATATAATTATATTATATTTAATTAATTAATTAATTATGGATATAATAATTATAATTATTTCACTTATTATTTTATTTATTTTATTATTTCATATCCTCATAAGTGAAATAAATAGGTCACAGATAAATAAAGGTAAATATTGTATGTTTTCTCTGGTATGAGAAAATAAAGATGTAAATGAATTCTAGAATGTATGTTGTATGTTGTGAAATAGAAAATACTCAAAGAGAAATGGGGTGAAGGGGGAAAAATAATGAGATTATAACAAAAAAGAAAGAAAACAAAGTTTATGTATATAGGGGGTGGGAGTGGTAAGGTGGGTAGGGCTATGGGAAAAAATGAGAATTAAATTGTGTCATATACTGGTACAAATTCTCACTGTTGAATCCAATCATTATGTGCATATGTAATTTACCAATACAGATTTCAATTAAAAAATAATAATAAAAATAATGTCCGGGCTCTGGATTTAGCTCAGTAGTTCCAGCGCCTGTCTTGCAAGCACAAGAGTCCAGGTTCGATCCCCAGTAAACATATATCATACTGGGTGTGGGGACTCACACCCAGCAGCAATCAGTACCACATACCACAGTGCAGGGCATGGTGGCTCACACCTGTAATCCTAGCACTGGGGAGGCAGAGGCAGGAGGATTGCTGTGACGTGAGTTGGAAGCTGAGCCAGGGCCAGCCTGAACTACAAAGCAAGACCCTGTTTCGAAAAAAAAAGTCCTTCTAAAAGATGCATTGGAGGTCACCTGTACTGGAGAAAAGATATTATTCAGCCACATTAAATATATAAATAAATATAACCCTTAAACTTTTTTATAAGACAAATTTCTGTTAAACCTATTGTCACATTTATTTGCATAAAAATCAAAGATGCCTATTATTGGTGAAAATATCCCACAGACAAAAAAATAAGACAGAACATTAACCATTCAAATAATTTTTAATAAGAAAAGTAATATTTTATAAGTATAATTAGTAACAAATTAAATTTTAGCATTCAAGCTTTGATAAGCATAAATTTACTGTTTTGCAGAAGTTGAACTATACATGAAAATTACAATTAACTTTAGGAAAGTTGTGGAAACAAAATTTTGCCCTTCCTAAAAAAGAAAGTAAAAGAATTAATGTTGTGAGATATAGTTAAGAGAAAATATTTAACAGTTTTAAAACTGTGTGTGTCATTTTCTTTTGGTGTAACAAAATTCCTGACAGCATATCCTCACACACAGCTTGTGGTTCTGGAGGTCTCCATCATTGATTGGTTGGCTCATTGCCCTGGATCAATGTCAGGCACACCATTGTGCTAACTGCTGGGCTAATGATGGCCAGGAAGGAAAAGACAGAGACACGAACAGGTTTTGTGCCAATATACCTATCAAGGGCACATCCCCTATGATCCAACTTCCTTCCACTAGGCCAAACTTCCTAAAGGTCCACCATTTTTCAATAGTAACAAAGGCTAGAGGACCACACATTCAAGTTATGAACCTGTGAAGGACATTCAAGAGTGAAACTACTCATTGCAAAGCCAGAGATTTCTATGCATGGTTACCAACTGACAGTTCCCTCATGTTCCTGAATTTTATAAAACATCACCATAACTTTCAAGATTAAAGTTGATGGACTCAGTAAAGTCAAAGGAGAGGTTATATAAAAGTTCAAGGAAATACTTCATCCAGTGATAAATTTTAGAACGATAAGTTTGAATGTTCTAACACTACTTCAAAATAGTGTTTATCATATCTTTTCTCTGGTATGAGAAAATTGAGATGTAAATGAGTTCTAGAATGTATCTTATATATTGTGAAATAGAAAATGCTCAAAGTGAAATGGTGTGAAGAAGTAAACAACAAGGGGAAAAGTAATGAGATTATAACAAAAAAAGAAAGGAAACAAAGCTTATGTATATAGGGAACAGGGGTGGTAGGGTGGGTAGGGGTATGGAAAAAATGAAAAGTAAGTTGTGTCATACACTGGTACAAATTCTCATTGTTGAGTGCAATCATGATATGTATATGTAATGTAACAATAAAGATTTAAATTTTTTAAAAATGATGAGTAGAAACTAACTTCTTCACTTCAAAGCAAAACAAGTTACAAGATATAAATACTCATGTTTTCACCTAAGGCCTTTTCTTATCGTTTCAGATCTTGAAATGTCCTACAGATTTGTGCATGCTAAATTCTCACAGCATGGTGCACATTATGGTTTTTATCAAGTCAATTTTATTCTCTATTTTTAAGATGTATGTCACGATGGTGTGGGATACGTGTTGATAGTAAAGAAGCAGCATAGTGCAACAAATTAACTAGCACTTACCTCTGACAGCTACTCATTTTTTCACCTGCTTGGCTGGATTAACTCAAATCTATTCATTAAGCATGAATCTCAAGTGCATAGCAATTGCATTGCTCACAATACTCGTGTTGTAGATTGACTCTATACTTGTTCATCTTGCGTACTGATTTCCTCCTGTGCTGACATTGTCACATCACACATTATATTGGGTAGCTACTGTTTTATTGCTTCTCTTTTTATGCACTAAAATATTTGTTATTTTGATTTTTTTCTAGAAAAATGGACTGTTTATTGACTCTATGAGACTTCCCTACTCTGTTTCATTTACATCTCTTCTGATATTTATTATTTTCTTCTTTATACTAATTTGAGATACAATTTATTCTTCTCTGAGTTTCCTTCAGCATAACATTAGACTGTGTTTTGGGGATATTTTTTCCTTCAATGTAGATATTTACTGCTGGAAATTTGTCCTTTGGGACAAGTTTTCAAGGATAGGCTTCTCTTGTGCTGCATTTCTACTGTTGCATGTTTAAAGATACTTTAAATTTCCTCTTTGTTTCTTCTTTGATGGACTGGTAGTTGAGGAGCATGTTAATTGCTATATATGAATTAGTTTACCAAGATTCCACCTGTTTTTGATTTATAGCATGGTGGTCTGAAAAAACACAAAATGTGATTTTAATACATTTGTTAAATGTTGTTTTTCGATCTAACATTGAGCTGTCATGAAGAAGATCCTAAATGAGCTAAAGAAAATGTAGGATCTTCTGATGCTGAGAAGAAAGTGCTATCGTTGTCTCTTAGACCCACTGTGCAATTCCAGTCCATTATTTCTTATGAGCTTTCTATAGGACCTGAAATTTGTTTTATATATTATAACTGTTTCGAAATACACAAATGATATTTCAAATGTGTATTTTTAATGTATTCATTTCAGGTGTGGCAATCACATCACTGGCTCCTGAGTTACAGACATAAGTTTCAGTGAAATATAAGAGAAGCAATTCCCACGTCATTAGTATTAATTTTTATTTAAAGTGATGATGACTTTCCTCACAGTCCTTATCTGTCAAACTGAGCTGACTGGTAATTTTTCATACTTTGTGATAAGAATTAAAATACTTAGAACAGCACTCCATGGGTATGACAATGAGTCAGCAATAAGTACTCCATCCCACTTATACTAGAAGCTATGTGGACAATACAGGATATTGCCCTAGAGTGGAGTTACCAAATTTAACAAATAAAAGTACATAATAATTAATTACATATTTATATCAGATAAATAAATTTAATATAAGTATGTAATAGCTGAGATGTACAATTAGTCAATAAAGTATTAGTATAATTATGTCCAACATATTTGAGCTTATCCTTTAAAAGTCCTTAAATAAAATGCAAACTACTAGCATCACATATTTTGTCAGACAATGCCAATCCAAAACAGTTCAATCATTTCTAAAAAGTTTTATGATTTTGGTTTGAAATTGGGTATATCACAAAAAAAAAATTGACTACTGGGATCTGAGTGTTAAAAAGCTTTTCACAGCAAGAGAAATCACCAACAGAGTGAAGAGACAACAGTGTGGGGAAAAACTTTTCCAGCAATTCCTCAGATAAAGGACTAATGGAGAATATATAAAGAACTTAAAAATCAGACACAATCAAAAATGGGCATCTGATATGAAAACACATTTCTCAGATGAAGAAGAAACAACAAATAAATATATGAAAAAATGTTCAGCATCGCTAGTTATCTGAAAGGTACAAATTAAAACAACATTGAAGGTTGAGGATTTTACTATGCCTGCCTCCCAAGTGCATGCATGGTCCTGAGTTCAATCCCCAGGCCAAAAAAAAAAAGTAATGCTGAGACTGCATCTCACTCTACAGAGAATGGCTGTTATCAAGCAATAAACCAGTACAATGCTGGAGGAACTGTAGGGAGAAAGGAATCATCTACTGTTAGTGGGAATGTAGACTAGTGCAACCACTGTGGAGATCAATGCGGAGATTCGTCAGAGAACTGAAACTGAAAGTTCCATTTGATTCACCTATCTGTCTTTATTAATATCTTTCCCAAAATGTGAAAGCAACATACTGCAGCAATATATGTGCACTCATATTAAACCGGCACAATTTGTCACAGTTAAATATTGGAAATAGCCCAAATGTCCATCAACTGATGAACAGATAAAGAAGATGTGGAATTTTACACAATAGAGTACTACCCTGCCATGGAGAATGATAAGCTTGAGATATTTCTAGTTAATTGGATGCACTTTGAAGCCATATTCTTAAGTGAAATAAATCAGACACAGATGTTTAAATACCTCATTGTTTCTATGGTGTGAGAAATAAAAAGTAGGAATAAAGACTGAAATGTACAACACATATGGGGAGATGGGAAGAAAATGTTCAAATGAGAAATGGAGCAGGAGGAAGGAAAGAAGGGACAAGAGAAAACGCAAGGAAAAATATTTCGTATATAGAGAGGAAAGGGGTAGAAGGAAGGGGGGATGGGAAAAAGAAGAAGTGAGATAGAGCATGTATAAGTACAAATTCCCTGTGATGAATGTGATCATAATGTACACCAAAAGTGAATTTGTACACCTAAATAGTTTGCTTTAAAATAAGAAAGTGGATTGCTACGTTATTGAATCAGTATATTAAGGATAGATATTACTTGATTGTAGAGTCTATATTATTCACTGGGTGTGACATACACACTGAAGTAACCTCTGAATATATCACTTAGAAGTGCTGTGGCACGAGCTAACTTTAACCTTTTTAAAAATAAAGGTGAATAAAATCTACACACTTCCTTATGTAGGATTATTTAGAGGAGATAAATCTGTAAAATTATTTCTGAAAACTGTCTTATGACAAATTCCATTGTTCTTTTCTCCTTCCTCTCTCTCTCAAAAACCGTGGCACAGTCTGTCACAACTGCACCTGCACTGCCGGTTAAAATCCAATTGCAATTTTCAAAGGTGAATCTTGCAAAGGTGAAACTAATAGGCTGATTAAATGAATTAGAAGCTAAAAGAGAACAAAGAGCAAGGTCAAAAATAACTCCAAGTTGTGGGTAATGAAAAGGAAAAAGAATAAATTCACTGTAGAGAGTGAATATAAAAGAAAGTGTGTTTGAGAGAGAAGAAAGTAGTTTTAGAAATAATGAGTTTGAAATAATAATGAAACTTTGTAAAAAGCCTCTCTGATGGTCTCTTAAAACATGATCCTTATTATCTTAATTCTCTTATTCTATTATCATCATTCATTAATAAATGAACTAACTAGTGTAAAGCACTGAATGTATTATTTGGAACATGTAAGAATAAGTTAACTTGGTTTTACTCAATTTCTGTTAGTTATTATTTCTATCATCTTTTCAAATGACCATTTTGAATCTTTAAAATTGTTCTTCATTCCCTTTTCTGTATTTTGAACCTACTATTTCCTATATTAAATTTATAACTGCAAAGAAGAAAGAGAAGGCATTTTCATTAGATTTTCTGGTTAATATACTATAACTCCGCCCTGTATCCTTTCATTCCTACCAAAACATAGCAACTTATGCTATCTCCTAGTCAAACTCACAGTATGTGCACTTAAAAATATAATCTTAGTGTTTAAGTGTATTAATAAATACATATATAGTATATTATTGTTTAAAGGAATTTATGGTATTGTTACACTTCAAAAAAGGAAGAGTAGTGAAAGAATAAAAATCAGTTACTCAATGAGATTACTAACCTACAATCTAACTGATTAATATTTTCAGTATTTTCCTAAAGTTTTCACAAAAATGTCTTCCTTAATTTTATATTCAGATTTTGTATCCTAGATTTTAATCTTTCACTGTGTGATACAAACTTCCCTGGTTATTGGGGTCATTTTGTGATTAATTGCTGAGTGGATTTATATAATGAGGGTTTACATAATCATTGGCTATTAAATATCAAACTTAATTGGCTTTAAAATGTGTAAAAGCCTCAAAAACCTCAAAGTCTTTGCATGTCAGCATTTTGTATACAAAAATCTGTTACTCGAAGTCTAGCCTCCATCTTTTAGCTCCTACATCATCTATAGAGATCATGACTGACTCTGTCCAGAGAAATGGAAGTCTACATATACCTTACCTAAGATTGGGACTTTCCCAAAGTCATTCTTTTGTTCCAGTAACATCAGTATACCATCAGTGCATTCCATCTTCATTCCCAACCAAGGGAATAGCACTGGAACTCTGTCTTGGGAAACATAGCCAACCAAAATCAAGGTATAAATCACCTCATCAGGCACTGTGATTTTACTCCCTTAACTCACCTTCCCATTTACCTTGCAAATACTTCCATTGAGATTAATACCTTTTATTTAGAAAAATGGCCTAAATGCTTAGCTCTCTTATTACAAGTACACTTTAATTTTGCACCTTAACTGAAACCAAGCTTTTCCCTGCAGATTTCTCTTTTCCTACTCCCATCTCACCCAAAATTGCTCAGTACTACACACTCAATCCACTGCCAAGTTGGGGTGTTGAATTGACCTGCTTCTACTAAAGAACAGCTTCTGTCATTTATTCTTCCACCTATTATGAAAATTACTGCACATTAATATTATATTTGCAATGTGTGCCCCTGCTGGTGCCATCTTCCAGTCCCTTTCATTTTTCCTATGATTTAACAACACAGCATTTGAATTCTACTTTCCTCCAGTGTCCATGAGAACAATGCATCTTGAGTAAGTCTCCATCTCAGTGATGGTAAAATATATCTGATTAAAACACATACTTACCTACACAGAATGAGCATATTTTTAAAATTACAAATCTGTACAACCTACTTTCTGCCAAGTGCATCTCACTCTCGCATTTAGCTACTCTCATGGTACCATCCTGACCACATCAAGATTAGTAGCCACTGACTCCTTGAGATTTTTTTTTCACCCTTCAACTTTCAGCGTTTAGCTTTGGTCCCACCTAGATTAGATTTCAGTGGGCAAAAACTTCCTCTGCTCTCTTGATAGCATCTTATTTTACTTTGTTACATTTTTATTTCATTGCTCACACATGGCAAAAATCAAACCTTAATGAACCCAACTGTTTTCTTGTCTGAATCAAGATCAATGATAATGATATTATAAAATGTAACCCATATGAACAGATTGTTGCCAACATAAATCCACGGACTCCAGTTTCATCTGGACTTTTAACATGTCTGTTAATTATTCTAATTATCTCAAGTCAGTTCTCTTTCCCATTTTCTTCATGACCCTAATGAAGTTCTAGTCTTCCCATCTTCTATTCATGTGCAACCTCCTCTGCACCTGCAACTCATTTTTTACCCGTTTTACAGAGAAGACAGAAGTCACCAGCGTCATACTAAATAGAAACTTGCCTGAATCCAAAGTCAGCTCTTCAGCCCTTGGCCAGCATTCTTGCCTTTCCAAAAACTTTCCTTTGCACTTATGTTCTGAAGCATCCATTTCACCTTCTCTAAAATGCATCTGAATTTTCAAACATTCTCTTGTAATCTTCTTTCAGACCTAGTTTTTATCTCATTATACTCATCTATTATTTTTAAAGGGAAAAAATATCATTTTCTGTTGATCATACCACCAACCAATAACATACATTTTATATGCAAACCTGACCTTATCAGTCTCTTCACAAACATGCATTCTCATTGGTTCCCCCATTACCCACAAGAGTACCTTTTAGCTTGGTCCCAAAAGGCCTTCATAACTTGATCACTGATCAGGTCTTTTATTCTATCTACTGCCACTTCTTTATACATGTACTTTATTCTAGATGTTGGAATGTTATAATCTGTCAAATATGCCATATTCCATCATTAAAACCAGTACATTCACATCCAGTTTGATCTTCCTTACAGTAGGCTCCTGTCTTTAAAACTCTAGAAAGAATATCCTTGCTTACTTTCTTTTCTTCTAGACAATTCATATCAGTAGCTGTTTCATTTCAGATATCTCCCCCATGCTGAGATTCCTCTAACCTCCCAGTTTGAGATCAGTCATGTGCTTCTATTGCATAATTAGCATGGGTTTACTTCTCTGATGTCTAAAAGTGCTAATAATTCTCTAGGAATAAGAACAGTGTATTATTGATCTGTGTCTTTTCAGTGTTGAAGTATGGATTTTGTTACAAAGAATTTGCTTAGCAAATGTATCTTTGATAAATTGATAAGAATCATTTCACTGAAACTTCCTCTCCATTAAGGCTGCTGC